>PVKM010000350.1:0-100406 GCA_004027735.1 Carollia perspicillata | reverse complement strand
TTGTGTTTATTTGATTGTTCTTGGGCAAGTTTTTAAAATTCCTGTAAGTGAAGCTTTTCACTAGTTCCCTTACGGTCTTTTGGATAGTATTTGACATTCTTGGCTTGTCATTTCCATTTTATGTTTAGTATGTGAATGATGTTTTTAAGTATGATGTCTTTTCTGGGAATAAAAAAGAATGTAACATTTTATCATTTTAGTACTTCAATTGTTGAGTGTCTTAAGGTGATGCATCTAGGAGTTATTTTATCAGCCTGTTATGTTCAACTTTAACATCCAAGCCAAACTTTCCTAAGGGATAACAGATTTTGAAGTAGGTTTTCTGTTTCTGGAAAATTTAACAGGTAACAGACACCACTTATTAGGACTACCTCATGGTAGTGGGATGGGATATACTTGATGAGGTTAGGAAAGATACAGGGCCACAGGGAGAAGTTATAGAGAGGTAAGATTTTAGATCAAAACTAGAATGTTCTGATGTCTTTTCTAAAGATATTAAAGGGGCTTATGGAAGGTGCACATTCCTGGTTTTCAGGTATAGGCTCACTGACCATCGGGTCCAATCCTTGGATGGCTAGTAGGAGTAGTTGGCCCTTTGCAACCCAGTATTCTTATGAAAAGTAAAGGTAGGTCAAGATTATAAATTTTAGGGGGAGAAAGTCTTCTGTATATGGTATAGCCGTTTTACAGTTACTTCATTATTGGTGTGGGGTTCATGTTCTGATGTTAATTTTTGAATAATTTCTATGATTTATGTTCTTATCTTTGGAAACTTTATGTATTGATTTGAAATACTGCGTATTTAAAATGTCTTCAGTTTTTGGTTTTAGAACTTTTAGTTTTGGACTTCTGGTCAAGATGGCAATGTAGGTAGACATGGCTTGCCTCCTTGCACAACCACATCAAAATTACAACTAAACTATAAAACAGCCATCATTCAGAACCATCAGAAATCGAGCTTAATGGAAGTCTGACAACTGTGGAATTAAAGAAGAAACTATATCTAGACTAGTGGGAAGGGCAGATATGCAGAATGGGCTGGTTTCACACCCATGTGTAGCAGATAAAAATTGGGAGGGATATCTCAGGAACAAAGGGTCCCAGTCCTATACTAGGTCCCCCAGCTAAGGGTTCCAGTGCGAGGAAGAGAAGTCTCCATAACTTCTGGCTATAAAAACCAGTGGGGATTGAGGCCATGGAAGGTAGAAACTGCTGGACTCGCTGGCAGTTCCTCTTAAAGGGCCCATGCACACTCAGACTCATTACCTCTGAGCTTCAGTGCAGGGGCAGCAGATTGAAAGGCATTAGAAACATATGGAGAGGAAGTGAACTGTCCAGCATCAACGTGAGAGCTGCGGTGCAGCTTTCTCCCAGACAGAAGTACTGGCAGAGGCCACTGTTTCTTTTATGAGCCCTCCCCCAACAGAGCCACAGAGCCAGCAGGGCACACTATTTATGAGTCTCCATCAACCTGGCTCACACTGTTTGCCCCATCCTGGTGATTCTCTAAGGCCCCACCCTACCCAGCTTTCAGGCCCGCCCAAGACGTTTTGAGTGGCTTTTCATACAAATGGCTTATATGGGCACATGCTTCAGATTTTCCTAAATTCTCTCTAAACAAGCAGATCTGGCTTCAGTAAGCCCCAACTTCTCGCTCAGTTGCCCCTAGGCCTGGCATTAGGAGCCTCCAGTATTGGTTCACCGCTTGGCCTTGCCTGGGTACCTCCAAGCCCAGCACAAGTAGCAGCTATTCACAGGTTGCTTTGTAGCTTATGCTGTGTGGTCCCAGAGAGAACACAGGTGGTGGCTGATCTTGGATGTGCCAACAGCAGTCAAGGTTCAACTACAGCAGGAGAGAGGGTGTACATAGCTTACACAGTGGTTTCACGTCAAGTACTCATATTGGGTAATAGGAGAGGTTGTACCACTAGACTCTGTAAGACATTACTACATTAGGCCACTCTACCAGGCATGGGAGATGTAGCAGCTCTATCTAATACATAGAAACAAACAGAGGGAGGCTGCCAAAATGAGGAGACGAAGAAATAGGCCCTGAATGAAAGAACAGAACTCCAGAAAAAGTAATAAACATGGAGACAAACTACTAGAGGCAGAGTTCAAAACACTGGTTATAAGGGTGCTCAAGGAACTTAGTGAGACCCTTACCATACAAAAGATCTGGTCAAAAATGAAGGATACACTAATTACAGATTAATTTACAGGGAATCAACAATAGAGTGGATAGAGTCAAGAATCAAAAACAGCAATTTGGAATATAGGGAAGCAAAAAACCATTCAGAATAGGGAAAAGAAAAGAGAATTAAAAAAATAATGAGGATTGGATAGTGTATGGAGTCTCTGGGACAGCATTTGCAGCATAGGGGTGCTGGAGGGAGAAGAGAGCAAGACATTGGAAACCTATTAAAAAAATAATGACAAAAAACTTTCATAACTTGTTGGAAGAAATAGACATACAAGTCCAGGAAGTGCCAGGAGTCCTGAACAAGGTGAACTCAGAGAGGCCCACAGCAAGACACATCATAATTAAAATGCAAAAGGTTAAAGACAGAATCTTAAAAGCAGCAAGAAAAAAGCAGTTAACATACATTGGTGCTCCTCTAAGTCTGTCAGCTGAGTTCTCAAAAGAAACTTTGCAGGCTAGAAGAGACTGGCAGGAAGTATTCAATGTGATAAAAGCGAGGACCTACAACTTATATTACTCTATCCAGCAAATCTATCATTTAGAATTGAAGGGCAGATGAAGAGCTTCCCAGATTAGACAGAACTGAAGGAGTTCAGCACAAACTAACCAGCATTATATGATATGTTAAAAGGGTTTTTAAGAAGTTCAAAACGATGAACAATAAAATGTCAATAAATACATATCTATCAACATTGAATCTAAAAAACAAAATAAGCAGAACAAAAACCAAATGGGAGATACAGGGAACATTTTGATGGTTGCCAGATGAGAGGGGAGTTGCAGGGATGGGTAAACAGGTAAAGGTATTAAGGATTACAAATTACTAGTTACAGAATAGTTATGGGGATATAAAGTACAGCATAAGACATATAGTAGCCAAAGAACATGTATGCATGACCCATGGAAGACCCATGGACATGGACAGTGGTGTGGAGATTGCCTGAGGGAATGGGGGGCTTGATGGAGGGGGTAAAAGGGACAAAATTGGAACAATTGTAATAGCATAATCAATAAAATATAATAATTAAAAAAACAAAAAAAATTTAATTTGTCTAATTATAAGTTGGTGTCCTTACAAAATAAGTTTTTAACTAGATTATCTCGTGGAGGTGTTTTTCTTAATTAAATTTATTGGGGTGACATTGGTTAATAAGACTACTGTGGAGGTGTTTTTAAATGAGTAATGTCTTTTCCTGAGAAAAAGGACTAGTTTGGGCTCGATGGATGGGTAAACAAAAGCGTGAAAGATACTGGTGTAACTTTCAGCAGCTACCTTTTCAATTTCTTGGAGAACCTGTTCAAACCGGTTTATCTGTTGAATTTAGAGGATAAATAAACTCGATTAGAAAATAAAGTGTGTTGTGATCTAATACCTAATGGAGAAATTAAATTTCCCTAGTCATTCTGGCTTTAGTTGGATTCGTTTCAGATTTTGATAATAGTAGTAGTACTTTAGAGTGGCTGTTGCTGAGATATCTTGAGGAGTGTGTTAGTAAGCAGTGAGTCATAGAAATAACTATGTGTTGCAGTTTAAAAGGCAAAATTGCACCACAGTTTCGAGATGTCAGTGTAACCTCTAAGGTTAATTTTAGGAAACTGTTGTAAATGGAGTTACCGTGTCAGGCACCTCAGTGTTTGATTTATTAGATCATCTTGTCTTTTGATTACTTTGACTCTTTTCCCCTCTCATTTTAAAAGATAATTTTATAATTGTATTGTGGACTCAGGGGCCATTATACTTTTGGTGTAGTGACTGACTAGAGAATGGGAATTTAAATTAGTTTTTATATTTTGATGGTTATTTAAAGAAATTGATTAATGCTTTGTCTGATTTTCTCATCGATGTCTTTTTCTTACTGACTTATAGAATCAAATTTTTAAAAATTCTTATTGCAGATGTAATATGCTTGTAAACTTTTAAGCATATATAACTGTACAAAAGAAGAGTCTACTTAATGTTTTCTTCAAGTACTTTATATGTTTTTTTATGTTTAAAACTTTAATCTCTGTGGATGTTTTTCTTTGATTTGAATGATTCAGCCTTTCCTCTGCTGATTTGAACTAACTTACAATTAACTAAATTTTAAGAATCGATTTGGACCCATTTTAGATTTTGAGTACCATTATTGTCTGTTCTTTTGTCTTTATTACACTTCATTACTTCCCAATAATTGTTAGACTGTCTCCTATCTCAGAATTCTGTGAATGTGTATGGAGAGAATGAGGGCTCTAGAAATTTAGGAGAAGGAAGACTAGCTGTAGGGATGGTACATGAGCTGGAAGGTCAGGACCACACTGAGGCTTAGGTTAGGGTGTTTTTCTTCCTTCTGGTTTATAGATACTATGTACTTCCTCAGCTAGATTATACGTGAATCTATTTGTGGAACACTACTAAGCATCTTGCATTTTCAATTGAAAATTTTAAATTTAAATGAAGATTCAAGCCCTGGCTGGTGTAGCTCAGCGGATTGAGCACGGGCCTGTGAAGCAAAGGGTCGCCGGTTTGATTCCCAGTCAGGGCACATGCCTGGGTTGCAGGCCAGGTCCCCAGTAGGGGACACGTGAGAGGCAACCACACATTGATGTTTCTCTCCCACTCTTTCTCCTTCCCTTCCCCTCTCTCTAAAAATAAATAAAAAATATTAAAAAAAAAAGATTCAAAATGAACACAATTTGTAAAGAATAACATTAACAATATAATAATTACAATATGTTTTATATGACCTCTGATACCACATTTTCCACGCCACTCAGAACTAATACTGTATGTCACATTCCACTAAGAAAATAGCATTAGAAAGAGAATTTTTACAAACTTTACACCATATCTACCTCCTTACTTTCTTTCAGAGGAAGAAAGCCTCCGCTTCCTTCCTTCCATATGTTTCTGTAGATGTCTGCCTCTGTCTAAGGCTAGTCTCCCCTTGCACAACAAATTCTCTTCCTCTTGCCATTTGAAAACATTGCTGCTCATGCTCCTGCTTCATCCCTCTTTCCCTTTCTGCTGGACCGTGTTTGTCAGCACACTAACATGTTGTAGTTTCTCCCATCTTTAAAAGCCAGACTCTTAACTGTATATTCCCTTCCAGCTTCCACTTCTCTCATTTCTTCACAGGAAGTCTTCCTCCAAAATGTTGTGCATACCTTCTGAATTCATTTCAATCAGGATTTGATCATCTACACTCACTAGGTCAAGGTCACCAGTAATGTCTACTTTGCTAAATCCAACAGTCAATGCCTAGTCTTAATTGTACTTTATTTACTAACACCGTGTGATGTAGTTGATCAATCTCTCCTTCTTGATGCATTTTATTCATTTAGCAGCCATGGCAACATGCTTCCTATTTTCTTTCTCCTCAGTCTCCTTTGTAAGTTGGTCTTGATCTTCCTGTTGTTGAATTGCCCAGGGCCTCAGTCTTGAGTCCTGGGCTGTATATTTATACCCATTCTGTTGATGATTATATCCATGCTTAGGGCTTTAACTAGAATTCATATTCTGAATAATTCTAAATTTATATCTCTAGCCTGCATGTCTCACCTGCCCAAGCATTCTTTTGTTTAGCCGTCTATTGGACATCTTCACTTGTCTAAAACCGAATTCATGGTCTTTAACCCCAACCATGTCCTTCCCCCATTCCCTCCATCTCAGTAAAGGACAATATTATTGTTTCTGGCTTAGTCTAAAAGCTTTGGAGTTGTCTTTGTGTTTGCTTATTCTCTCACATCCCACGAATCATCCTGTCTCTACATAATGTATCCAAAATTTGAGTACTTCTTACTACCTGCCTTGTAATCAACTTGCTTTAATCATCTCTTGCCTAGATTATTTTAGTTATCTTTTAAGATTTTTCTCTGCTTTCACCTTCTCATCTTCAGAAGAAAAGATGTGCATTGGTTTTTGCTACATGCACTATGGGTACCACTAGCTTGGGGCCAGTTAAGTTTTTTGGCTTAGTATTTCCAAGATCATGCAAATAGTTTGAACTTTAAAGCAATATGAGAAGAAATCTCTGGAGCCAAGACAGTGTTTGTTAAAAGTCAACACCCTTTTAAATTCATTTTAGTGCTTCATCAATCTTAACATTTATTTTTGCTCAGGATATATCCACTTTGAACAGGCTGTGTAATCTGTGGATGGTGATTTTTTTAAAAGTATATTTTATTGATTATGCTATTATTGTTGTCTCATTTTTTTCCCCCTTTATTCCCCTCCACCCCGCATGCCACCCTCCCGCTCCTTAGTTCATGTCCATGGGTTGTACATATAAGTTCTTTGGCTTCTCCATTTGCTCTACTATTCTTTTTTTCTTTTTCTTTTTTTTAATTTATTTATATTATTTTTTATTTTTTTAATTTTTATTGATTATGCCATCACAGTTCTCCCATTTCCCCCTTCATTCCCCTCCACCCTGCACACCCCCTCCCACCCACACTTCCCCCACTTTAGTTCATGTCCCTGTGTCATAAGTTCTTTAGCTTCTACATTTCCCACTATTCTTAACCTCCCCCTGTCTGTTTTGTGCCTACCATTTATGCTTATTCCCTGTACCTTTTTCCCCAATTCTCCCGCTCCCTACTGATAACCCTCCATATGATCTCCATTTCTATTATTCTGTTCCTGTTCTAGTTTGCTTCATTTTTGTTTTTTTTAGGTTCATTTGTTGATAGTTGTAATTTTGTTGTCATTTTACTGTTCATGGTTTCGATCTTCTTTTTCTTAGATATCTAAGTCCCTTTAACGTTTCATACAATAAGGGCTTGGTGATGACAAACTCCTTTAACTTGACCTTGTCTGGGAAGCACATTTATCTGCCCTTCCATTCTAAATGATAGCTTTGCTGGGTAGAGTAATCTTGGATGCAGATCCTTGCCTTTCATGGCTTTGAATACTTCTTTCCAGTCCCTTTTTGCATGTAAGGTTTCTTTTGGGAAATCAGCTGATAAGTTTTACGGGAATTCCTTTGTAGGTAACTGTCTCCTTTTCTCTTGCTGCTTTTAAGATTCTCTCCTTATCTTTAATCTTGGGTAATTTAATTATGGTAATGCTTTGGTTTGTTTCTTCTTGGATCCGACAGCTTTTGGCCCCTCTGAGTGTCCTGAACTTTCATATTCAGTTCCTTCACCAGATTGGTGAAGTTTTCCTTCATTATTTTGTCAAATATGGTTTTCAATTTCTTGCTTTTCCTCTTTTCCTTCTGGGACCCCTACGATTGGATGTTGGAACATTTAAAATTGCCCCAGAGGTTCCTTAGCCTCTCTGCATTTTTCTGAATTCTCGTTTATTCATTATGTTTCAGTTGGATGTTTATTTCTTCCTTTTGTTCCAAATTGTTGATTGGAGTCCTGGTTTCCATCCCTTCACTGTTGGTTCCCTGTATATTTCCCTTTATTTCACTTTGTATAGCCTTCATTTCTTCCTTTGTTTGGTTACCATACTTAAACATTTCTGTGAGTATCCTGATTACCAGTGTCTTGAACTCTGTATTTGATAGGTTGTCTTTTCTCCTCCTTGTTTAGTTCTTTTTCTTGAGTTTTGGTCTATTCATCATTTGGGCCATATTTCTTTGTCTCTGAGTGCCTGTAATGTTGTTAGGGGTGGAGCTTTAGGTATTTGCCAGGGCAGGGCAAACCATGTCACTGTGTTGTGGCACTGTTTGTTGGGGAGGGGTCAGAGAAGAAAGAGTGCCACATTCTTGGCTCTTGCCCCACTCTCCATCACTTCCCTCGCTTCCCACAAGCAGATTGTGCCCTTTCAGGTGCCCACTCCCAGGTGGGCGGGCTTATGTACTTTCTAGGATCCCGTGGGCCTCTCTGAAGGATCTCCTGTGAGACAGGGAGTTTCTCCTGCTGCCACAACCCCCACAGGAATTTACAGCCAGCGGTTTTTGAGGCTTTCTTTTTCTGCACTGGAACCCTGGTTTGTGTGGTTTGTCTTGCTCTCCCATTGTTCCTCCTGGTTTATCTGCACCTGAATGTTGGATATTCTGGTCCACCAACCACTGCCTGGCCCACCCAGGTCTGCCAGCCGTCACGCATCCTATCCATCCTGGTTTCCTGTCTGTGCCCCTTCTACCAGTTCTGGATAAATGTTTCTTCTTTAACTTCTTGGTTGTCGGACTTTCATCCAGTTTGATTTTCTGGCTGTTCTGGTTGTTTTTTGTTTTTAAGTTGGTTGTTACCCTTCTTTTGGTTGTGCAAGGAAGTGAAGTGTATCTACCCATGCCTCCATTTTGGCCGGAACTCAGTAGTATTAAAACAAACAGACAAGTAAGGAAACAAAACAAAACATGGTTTCTGCTCCTTAAAAGCATTCGTAAGTAAAATATGTCTAATCAGTTAAAAACTTAGATAGTTCATGAATTATCAGGAAAGAACAGTTCTGTATGAAATTTGTTTCAGTATTTTGTTAGCAAGTGATTGCTATTCTTCTACTTGCTAAAAACTTACCTCAAGAAGCCCAGGATAAGCAATTAAAAAATTGCTTATGCAAGTGCAAGATGTTAACAAATGCGGTTTCAATCACAAAGGTTAATAATGTGCCTAATAAACATCTGTTTTCTCAGGTTACATTTCTTGCTGTTTTCAGACTTGGACCATTCCTGCTGTAACTTGAATAAAGTATATCTGCATTTTTAAGTGACATATAAGTTGAAAGACAAAGTTAAACTTAATAAGCTTAAGTTTATTATGTTATCAATATACGGCAGTTAACACAGACAATGGTGATTAGCTTTATTTTGTTTTGGAAAATTTATGAGTCCTATTAAAATAGTTCTGGTGAAGTCTTATTTTGGAGAAACCCAAATTTATCCAACTTTAAAGGAGATAAGTAATTCTAAAATACTTAGAATAATGATTGTTCTGTTTAGGTGGAATTTGGTTTCTTTATCTAATCATAATCTGTTTTTAAGTCTTCAGATCAGAAATTAAAAAAACTTTTTTAAAAAAGATTTTGTTTATTTTTAGAGAGAGGGGAAGGGAGGGAGAAAGGGAAAAGAGAGAAACATCAATTTATTGCCTCTTGAATGTGCCCTGACTGGGGACCAAACCTGCAACCCAGACATGTGCCCTGACCAGGAATGGAATCAGCAGCCTTTTGCTTTAGCCACACCAGTCAGGGCTTAAAAACTTTTAAAACTCTCAGATTTATTTGTACATTAAAATTGCAAAAGTTAATGTTAATTATGGGATTTAATTTAATCTGTGTTATGTACTTTGCCTTTTTCCACAGTAAATTTGAGATGAGTTATGAGAATACAAGCCACTTCATGTGGCTTATACATGTTTATAGGAATATTGATATCTAAACTATAAACATCAGAATCATTCTTACTTTGAGGTTTAATTTCAGCTGAAACTACCCTTCCTATGAGGGATATTATTCAAGGCAGATCTGGGTAGGCAGATTCAGATCACACTTTTATTTTCTGAAGCTATTGGGTTAATCTAAAAGTAGGACCCATATTCTGTTGATGAGGCAAAGCCTCTTTTAATGGTTGGAAAGAATGGTGATAGCCAGTTTTGTTTTTTGCAATACAACTTGTTTTCAGTAAGGAGTACCTTCAAAAAATCAAGAAAAGCAAAGCTCTTTATAATTTATAATTTATTTTAATGCCAAATGATACACCATAGCATTTTTTTGATCCTCACCCGAAGGCATGCTTATTGATTTTGGCAAAAGGGAAAGGGAGAGAGAGGGGAAGAGAAACATCGATGTGAGACACAACCATCAGTTCTCTCTCACACATACCCCCGTCCTGGACTGAACCCCAGCCTAGTCATGGCCCTTCACTGGGAATCAAACCCATGACCTTTTGGTTAATGGGGTGACATTACAACCAACTGAGCAACACCAGCCAGAGCCATTCTAACATTTAGATTTTGGCTTAGTATATTTCCATATTCTTGATGTATATCCTACTACCTCATGAGGCTGTTAGTCACTGGAATAAAGGTGCTGGCAGTTTGCAAATGGATTTAACTCTCTAAATGAACCACCTCTAATTTTTTTTTTTTTTGCCATTAGGAGTGTGATACTTTTAGTGAATATCCAGTGTGTTAGTAATAGTTAATGCTTCTTTATTTCCACATATAGTGGTATTTATCAACATTTCATGATAAAAGAAGCAAAATACTAATTGCCAAAAGTGGATATTTTGGGGGGAAATGTCAAAGTTATTTTTCTTACATGATTGAAAAATAGAAGGGTATGTGACACCCTTTCTAGGTACTGTACATTGTTTCTTCATAGTATATTTGATAAAGTATGTAATTTAAACTACTAACCTTAAATTTGTAGATTAGGTTAGATTTAAAATACTACTTGAAATAGCAGACGTTTTGTGTATTTAATTTTTACAAGACTAACTCAGGTTTTTTTCCCTTTCCCCTTTTAGGTTTTATAGGATCGCATCAACAAAGGCATGATGGAGTTTTATGAGTCAACATATTTTATTGTTCTTATTCCTTCAGTAGTTATTACAGTAATTTTCCTCTTCTTCTGGCTTTTCATGAAAGAAACATTATATGATGAAGTTCTTGCAAAGCAGAAAAGAGAACAAAAGCTTATTCCTACCAAAACAGATAAAAAGAAAGCAGAAAAGAAAAAGAACAAAAAGAAAGAAATCCAGAATGGGAACCTCCCAGAATCCGATTCTGAAAGTGTACCCCGGGACTTTAAGTTATCTGATGCCTTGGCTATAGAAGATGAGCAACTTGTACCTGTTGCACTGAATGTGGCTGAAACTTCAAGTAGTGTTAGAGAAAGGAAAAAAAAGGAAAAGAAACACAAGCCTGTACTTGAAGAGCAGGTCACCAAAGAAAGCGATGTATCAAAGATTCCAGGCAAAAAAGTAGAACCTGCCCCAGTTATTGTACAGCCCACCCCCCCCTCCGAAGCAGTTGCTTCAAAGAAGAAACCAGGGCAGAAGAAGTCTAAAAATGGAAGCGGTATTATAATCTATTTAACTTTATTGGCTGATTTTATTTGTTTTAATAATTTTATATTTTGAAATTCTGATACTTTATTAGGTGTGTGCACAGAATGTTAAATACTGATCCTAAAGCCAAGGTCATTATTCTTTTTACTGTGTGTTTGCTTTCATTAACATTTAGTGCTGATAGAAATAATTAGTATTGATTATAAAACTGCATTTATAATGAAAATTCATATTACAAATATTGGAAAGACCTTTAGAAGAAATATACAAAATTAACTGTTTTACTAACACCACTAAGGACTTGTAAGTGCCAACAGTTAGAAACATTTACAGTTACTTCAGCCAATACTCTGTAATCACTGTGATAGGAATTAAAGATGAAGAGATAAATCAGATACCTCTTTTTACCCTTGACTGATTTTGCAAACAGTTAGTATACATCTGTTTTATGGTAGGCATTATATTAAGTTCTAGGACTATAGAGATGAATAGTGTATTTTCAAGGTATTCACATGTTAGCTGTAGACACAGACATAAATATTATAAAATAAGTTTTGTATAATGATCTAGGTGTATCTAAACCAGTATAAGAGTTCTGTATTGGCCACTGAGATCATATAATGACTGAAATCAGTCTAAAAGATTGAGTAAATACTAGCCAGTTTATTTGGGTGGCCAGGAAGGGGTGGGAATAGGGTATTCCAAGAAGAGGGGCAAAGAACATGTAAAACAATAATAAAATGTGACATAGAAGAGATATATAAAGTATAGAAGAAGCACAGAAGCCTAAACAGCTACCACTTATGGGGACCAGGGCCGAAAAGCTTTATAAAGGAGAGAGTGCCTAAGCTGGGTCTTCCAGAGTGAATTGTGCAGCCAAGCAAACAATGGTGTCTCATTCCACACTGGCAGAATATCGTGTGTAAAGGCACAAAGTTATAAGAGTACAGTGTATTGTTGAACCATGAAATAGGAAGTAGGGAGTGTTAGGAAGCAAAGTTGAAAAGATATGCAGTGGTTAGATCATGATGGTTTTTGTATACAGTGCTAAAGAGCTGGGATATTATATTTTAGTCATTGTTGAAAATTTTCAAGCAGATTAGTTTACGTGGTCAGATTTATGATTTAGAAAGATACTTTGGCAGAATTTGGGAGTACAGATTACATGGAACAGTATTTGATACTAGTTACAAGGTTGTTTTCTGAAGTTAAATTGAATTCTAAACTATGGTAGTCACATAATAAATAGTAGATTAGGAGTGGCTGAGATATGGGATATAAAAGGAGGAGCAAGTTAAAGAATAGGTGTAGCAGAGTAAGAAACCTAGAATGACAAGTTATTAGTGGAAGAATTATGTATCAGGCTTTAAAATTTGAATGGTAAAGCATTCTGGGAATTTTCATTAACAATTGTGTGTTTTCTGGTGTGGTCATTGTTTTGACTTATTTTTAATATGCTTTCTCATTTATTTTTAATAAAGATGATCAGGATAAAAAGGTGGAAACTCTTATGACTCCTCCAAAAAAACAAGAATCATTACCCCTCCCCCAAGAGACTAAACAAGAAAGTTTAATCAAAGAAGAAAGAGGAAAGAAGAAAGTTTCATCAAAGAAGCAGAAGACAGACAATGGTGAAATGTGTTACGTTATTTTATAAACACTAATTCTAGAGAAGTACACTCTGATAAGGACCCTAGAGCCCTCGTGTGCTCTTTAATCCCCAGCTTAATATGTACTGTAATAGCTTTAATGTTAATGCAAGTCCTGGGTTCTCTTTAGCCTTGTGGATTTGCAGTGCTTTGACAGGTGGGCAGGGTATAAGTTTGTAATCAAGAAGTATTGGAAATTTAAGTATGATAAAACATTTATAAATATTCTCATTCTTGACTAAATTTTAAAAATAATGTAAATAGTGTACAAACTTTATAGAAGAAAAATATTCCTGAAATACTTACACTTTTAAAAAAATATATTTATTTATTTCTAGAGAGAGGGGAAGGAAGGAGAAAGAGTGAGAGAAACATTAATGCGTGGTTGCCTCTTGCATGCCCCCAGCTGGGGACCAAACCTGCAACCCAGGCATGTGCCCTGACTGGGAATTGAACTGGCAACCCTTTGGTTTGCAGGCCTGTACTCAACCCACTGGGCCACACCAGCCAGGGCCCTTACACTTTTTAATATCACTTAAGTATTATGTTTGAGGACATTAGCTTTGTCTTTCATTACTTTACATTCCCAATTATTTCCTGAATATAATTTCATGTATACATAGGAAACAGCCAATTAAAAATGAGCGTGCAATTTTTATATGTTCAGGATTATACAGGAAAAATTTAGCTATGAAATTTGTCGTTCAAACAGTGATTATCAAATAATACTGGGCTGTGGTATCAACCAGTGCTACAAAATAGTAAAGTTGGATAGGGAAAAGATGAAATTCTGTTTTTTGCATTAAAATTATAGCAAATAAGTACATATAGAAAAATATTACCCCAAAATATTTGATAATGTTAAATATTTATTATGTTTCAAATAAAAGAATTATGCATGCCCAGAAGTCTTTTCAAAAAGGAATATAGAGAGATTGCCATATAAATATGGAAGTTTATATCTCTAACCAACAGACATCAGACTTTTGTTAACACTCATAGAATTCTTCCCATTAAAATTAGGTACAAAATAAAGAGGCTTCTTTCCTCCACTTTTAATGTTCTGGAAGTTTTAACCAGTATAGTAAGATGTGCCACAGAAATTAGAGGCTTACCTATTAGAAGTGAGAATGTACTTGTAAGTGATATAGTAATTGAAAGGAACTCAATTAAAAATTATCAGTTGCAGTAAGAATTCAGTAAAGAACCAAAATAAAGAAAAATTAAGTTTTTCTTTTAATTGCATTTTCTGATTAAATTCGAATGGATTGTTAGTTAAAATAGGAGAAAAAGGAGAACTAACTAAAATGTTACAGATTTATAATAAGAAATTTTCAGGTACTACCTGAAAGGAGATAGGCTGCACATTTTTAAGTGATTTAGATATTTACTATACTATGAAATAATACTGAACTAGGACTATGTTTTGATTTGTTAAATGATAAAAAGGATTTTAAAGCCAAGTTTAGGTAGTACTAGAGGTTTGAAAATAACTGAATTTATCAGTAAACTTGAATATGCTTGCATGTTATTTAATTACTGTTATAAAAGCACTGAGTAATTATGATTCTTTTGAATTTAAATTGCAGTCTTGGTAGATGAACCTCTTATTCATGCAACTACTTATATTCCTTTGATGGATAACGTAGACTCAAGTCCTCGGGTGGATAAGAGAGAGGTTATTGATTTGACTAAACCTGAGCAAGTAGAAGGAATCCAGAAAGTGGTGACTAAAAAGCTGAAGATGGAAACTGAAAAAGGTAATATATAGACTGTGATAATCTGTTGTATTGAAAAAACGCAGTTTTGAGTTCTGATGGAGTTGAGCATGTTTTCTCTGAGAAACAATGAATTGCAAAAGACTAATATATTGAGTTGGCCAAAAAAGTTTGGCTTCTCTGTAAGATGGTTTTAGTCGTGCTTAGCTGTCTTTAACTTCATTTGAAACAATTTTGTTAGATTGTATTGTGACAGCTGTCATATCAGCATGCATGAAAAAAAAACCCTTATCAAAATTGGTGGATTTTTGTGTAGCCATTTTAATATCGAAGATGGAAGAAAATACACAACATTTTCCACATATTATGCTTTATTATTTCAGGAAGGGTAAAAACACAACTGAAATGCAAAATAAGATTTGTGCTCTATTTGGAGAAGGTGCTGTGACTGATGGAATGTGTCAAAAGTGGTTTGTGAAGTTTTGTGCTGGAGATTTCTCGCTGAATGATGATGCTCCATGGTCGGGTAGACCAGTTGAAGTTGATAGTGATCACATCAAGACATTAATTGAGATCAGTGTTACACCATGTGGAAGATAGTTGGCATACTCTAAATATCTAAATCAATGAAGTTGTTGGTGAAAATGAAAAGAGTGTCTTTTATTTTATGGAAAAAACTAAACAGACTTTTTGGACAACCCAATAACACTGTCATAAATCAGTGGTCCCCAGCCTTTTTGGCACTAGGGACTGGTTTCAAGGAAGACAATTTTTTCATGGACTCAGGGGCAGGGGATGGGGTGGGAGATGGTTTCAGGATGATTCCAGTGCCTTACATTTATTATGCACTTTATTTCTGTATTACTACATTGTAACATATAATGAAATAATTATACAACTCACCATAATGCAGAATCAGTGGGAGCCCTGAGCTTGTTTTCCTGCAACTAGAAGGTCCCACCTAGGGGTGATGGGAGACAGTAACACATGAAGTGTGTTTATGTCCAGTCCAGTCTGTAATCTCGTTTTGGTGGCTGTCACTGCAGAAAGCCCACGTTCACAAAGATAAGATGTTGGAAATGGAAGCAGGCTTTTCACTGCTTTTGTGGCAGTCTCAGGATATTCTGCCTTGACTGTAATCTGAGTGTATTGAGACTTGAAGTTGTCTCAAACATATTTTCAAGGTCACCATCATTTGCGATCTCAAGCAGTTGATCCTCTTCTATCATGGACAAAGTCAATTCACCTGGCTAATTCACAGATGGGTTACAGATCCATTCCTTCCTGGTCCAGGGGGGTCTTTTGTGGTTGGGAAATAATGCTCAAATTCTTTTGAAAGCTGAGATAGGTGAACATGCACCAGCTGGGAGAAAGAAGGAACTGGCTTAGTCTCTTTCAAAATCTCTGCTAATGTTTGAAACATGTCAAAAATCCCAATGTTCACTTGTTGTCCCCATAATTCTGGTGTGGCTTTGAATGCAGTCAGTTTATCTGCTGACTTGAACACAGTTGTCGTTTTCCCATGAAGTGACAGATTGAGTTCATTGGTCAAGTCGAATGTATCACACAAGTAAGCAAGTTTTTGACCCATTCTTTGTCACTGAAATGTGCTGCCAGTGGTGACTGTTTTCCTAAAAGAAATCTCTGGAGCGACTCTCGTAACTCAGAAACTCTGGCCAGTGATCTACCTTTGGAAAGCCATCTCACTTCTGTGTGTAAGAGAAGATGTGTGTGCTCTGCGTCCATCTCCTCACAGAGCTGCGCAAATAGACGTGAGTTAAGGGCATGCACTTTAATGTGGTCGATAATTTAAATCACATCCTGCAGAACATTGTTAAGTTCAAGTGACATTTTTCAGCTAGCCAGCATTTCTCTATGGATGAAACAGTGCACAGACTCACATTGAGAAGCGACCTCTTCGACCTGAGTTGTGAAACCAGAAAGCCATCCAGTCGTGGCAGCTGCTCCATCCGTGCACATACCAACATGAAGTGACCAATTGAGTTTTCTTGATATGTAATCATTCAAAGACTTGAGTTCTGCAGCTGTGGTGTTAGGTTGGCAACTAAAATGCACATAACAGACCCTTGTGCACATCCTGCTGAAAAATATATCACACAAAAACAGGCGTTGTTGCCTTGGTGTCAGCATTGACAGATGCGTCAACTTGGATTGTGTACCAAAGTGACTTACTAATTCTCTCTAATGATTGTGCCTCAGTATCCTCTGCTGTTTTATCAGTTTGCCTAGTTACGGTGCTAGCCAAAAGAGGAAAACATGCCACCTTTTGAACTGCAGCCTCTCCTAAAAGTTCACGACAAGTGTCTTTGGCAGCAGGCAGGATCAACTCTTCATCAATAGTAAGGGGGTTCTTAGCTTTATCAATGCGGTTAGTTAACTAAGAATGATGCACTCAGTGCAGACACATTTGAGGAAGTGGTGGCCTTCAATAATTCCTTGTTATTCACGTTCACGTTTTTTTCTTTTGAAGAACTCCAAAGGGTTGTCTTTTAATACAGGGGCTTGGTATCCATGTGACAATGCAGTTTTAAAGGTTTCATGGCTTTTTTGGATGGCCGGTCGCCATATATTATACAAAGTGGACTTGGGGAATGTGAACCACCTGTTGTAATGAACCTGTGATTTAAATAGTACTTTTGGTATTTTCTTTTAAATTTAGCTTTCTTTTTGTTGGCAGTCTTAGACTCTTCTGATGTCTCGTCATTGGGTCTTCCCCCCTTTTCAGAAAAGCTCTCCAGTGACTTTTTCTTTTACTCATTTTAGCTAGGGTTAGCGTGTGTGTGGGCTTACCAAAACTGTGATCGAGACAAGTGCGCAGTGCGGGAAAGAGTTGCAGACGGAAGTGGTAAATAAAATAATGGACAGTCCATGCACAGATTAAAGTAAGTGTCAGGTTCTGAGTTAAAGCCTGCTGCTACTAGATGTAGCTGTGCAGTCGAAGTCCATCAACTCACTTGCCACTGTAAAGCCTGCCACCGGATGCAGCTTAATTGTCAGGTGCCACTCACTGTTCGGGTTTCGAGATGAGTCTGCAGGCAGTTGATTTGTTATGGTCTCTGTGCAGTCAGTCCTCTCTGCGAATGGTGATCTGTACTTGCAGCCGCTCCCCAGCACTAGCATCACCGCCTCAGCTCCACCTCAGATCCTGCAACCTAGAATCTCTCACACGCACAGGTCACAGTAGGGTTCCTGCTCCTCGGAGAATCAAATGCTGTTGCTGATCTGACTGGAGGTGTCCGACAGCAGGTGGAGCTCAGGCTGTATGCGAGCCATGGGGAGCAGCTGTAAATACAGATGAAGCTTTGCTGGCTCGCCTCTTGCTGTGATACTGGTCTGTGACCTGGAGGTTGGGGACCCGTGTAGTAAAGGGTTTATTGGTAGTTTTCTAGTTCAACCTTTTCAGTTTTGTAGAGCTGGACACTGGCTTTGAATTGCCCAAGGGCTCACAGCTATTTTGCTCTCTGGTAATTTTTTCCCTTCTGTAGTTGTCTTTTGCAAGATTTCTATGCTGATTCATAGCCACCTTTTATTATTATTTTTAATAGACTATTTTTTATAGCAGTTTTAGGTTCACAGCAGTACAGAGTTCTCCCGTACCCCTTGTCCCACACATGCACACAGTGCCTTTTTAAACTTACAGTGTAGCTGAATTATTAAAAGCCTTGGGAGTTTTTGGTCTAATGGGTGGTAGTTGCTTTTGGGAAGAGTAAGTTGATGCCTAACATGAGAGCATTCGAGGAGTTGAAATGGGTGAATCAGATGTTTGATATGTAGATTTATTTTTTTTAATGTTGGGATTGCTTGTATGTATTTGATGATCTTTGAAAAATCAGATTTCCTTTTAATAATTATTTTTCAAGCTTATTTTCTCATCTGTAAAGTTGGATTATAGGTCATGAGTATTAAGGTTGAAGTAAGAATATTTATGAATATATATATAGTACAGATACTAGCACATACTAGACATTTGAGCAATTTTTTATTTTTAAAGTGATGATGGCATATCGACACTAGTATTTTAGAGTTTGAGCAAGTTCTCAGTTAATGTAATTATTCCATATTACATTAAAGATGTTAAATACTTTCTTTCTTGACTGGAGTATTTATTTTTGTTAACCTACAGTATAACTGTTTTGTATTGGTTATTGATTTTCTGGATTAGGAATTCTTGATGCTTACCTTTGCTGAAGTTATTTTGTCTTTTAAGTGTCAACTCTTTTTTTTTTTTTTTTTTAAGAAAATGCAGAAATGAAATTTAAAGATTTTCTCCTGTCCTTGAAGACGATGATACTTTCTGAAGATGAGGCCCTGTGTGTTGTAGACCTGCTAAAGGAGAAGTCCGGTGTGATACAGGAGGCTTTAAAGAAGGTGTGCATAGTTTTGGATGTGGGTGTATGTGGGTACAATGATTAGAAATTCCCCAAGCAATTTCTGCTAGAGCAATAAATGACCATCTACTTCCATCCTTCATACCCAAAGCATATGGTCACATTTAAAAGTTCTAGAATGTCCTCGGAAGTTATTTCATATACTAATCATTATACTTACACAGTTTAGTTAGGTGTCTGAGTCATTTGATGTTTTGACAAAAGCAAATTGCTTATAAGTAAGATGATTTATTTCACTTTGGCTGTTAGCTAAGTTATACCTTGCTGTCCTCTGATTGGAAATATTGAAAGCAGGGTCAGGTGATGTCTGGATAGCATGCTTGGAATGTTTTTGTGACTGAAAGCAGTACCATTCCAAGAACCCGAGAATCTGTTTTTTTTGTGTGTGTGTGTGTGTGTGTGTGTGTGTGTATATATATAGTATTACCCTTATAAAATAAGTGATTTTGGTAGTGGAATCATTGCTATGACAAAATTTGTAGAAGAAAAAATAGTTTTCAAGTTAATATTTAATTTCTCATGAGTCATGTTCACTATATTATGTGTACTATGTCATATTGGGAAAGGTAACAACTTTTCAAGTGTTACTGTATAATATAAGATGACACAATACCTGGTATTGATTCTTAGGTGGTGGCCTTAATTGTTTAAACACACACACACACACACACACACACACACACCCATCCCCCAACCAGTTACCTGCTTTAAAACATTGAGTGGCTTCCATATTTCCTTAAAGACCCCTTTTCCAGCCATCACCTCTTACCTGGTTACCATCAGTAGCTTTTTAGGTGATATTTCTGCTTTCTATCTTTGCCCTCTAGTTTATTTTTCCATACAACTGTAAGGTGACCTTTAAAAGAGGTCAGTCAGGTTAAATTATTATTAAAACCTTTTGGTGCCTTTGTCCTTGCACTTAGAATATAATCAAATTCCTTAGCAGGTCTTTGTCTGTCTTTCTCTATAACCTTCCCCATCCCTTCAACTACATCTCACCCATTCTAGGTCTTGACTGGTTTCCTCTAGAGCATACCAAGCCTTTTCTTCTGTTTGGAATGTCCCAGCCCTCCCCACTCACTCCACTCCCCTAACCCTTCCAACTGCTGAGTTTCCTCCCTTGGCTAATTTCTCTTTAAAGTCTGTACTTAAAAATCCTTTCCTCATATAAAGCTAATTTACTCCTCAGTCTAAATTGTTCTCCCTGCTGTTGTTTCTCATAATTATCTGGACTGTTTTGTCATAACATTTATCATAGCATTTTAAATCTGGCCATACTTTTTCAACTATCTGTTGACAATGTGTTTTATAAATCTATGCATGTTACAGTGTATATGCTTATTGGATGGTCTCTATGTGGTGCCATCAATGGCCCAGAGTGAACAAGGTGTTTCAGGGAATTGGATACAAAGTCAGATTATTCTGTTGCAAAGAACGTTCTCGAATTCGTCATTTTATGTACTTTATTTTAATTGAGTAAGTATATTAAAAAAGAGTAGTCATTTTATTGTCTGAGATGGCTTTGAACTGTAGCGACTGTTTGGGAAATCAAACTCCCCTTGATACATACTGTAGGTAGGCCAAGAAGAAATTGGGGACTGCTAAAAATAGCATTTTGAAATAGAGTATTTTGAAACTTTACATTTTTTCTCTTTCCTTGGATTGTTGAGCTTTAGACTAAAATCTTCCTGTTCTGGGTTTCTCATGGAGTGTTTCTATTCTCGTCAGAAGGGATTCAGTGTCCTATAGGTCCCCTGTATTTGGGAAAGACTAGGTAAGTTTAATTCATCCCTTTTTCTGTGAGAGAAACTGAGTCTTGGGTCAGACCTTTTAGATTTTAAGGTCTCAGATGTAAATGAATCTCAAATCTAATAAAGACCACTTGAGAGAAAGGGGGAAAATAAATGCAGGAGCAGCAGCATAGGCACAGGATAGAGATAGAGGAGGTGGAGGACTTTCCAATTAATTATATGTGGTGGCTGAAGAAGAGTCTAGAATGAATCCTTGTTTTTGCTCTTGAATAACTGAATAGATGTGGTATAATGGTGTTTTTGAACACTTTGCAGAAGAAGAGAAAGTAGAGGACTGTGAAAAATTTTAAGAAGTTGTTTTAGGTTCCATTATTAGTGAATGTAATCATTTCACAGTCAAGGCTATGTATGTTTTTATGGAGTTGAAAAAGATTGCAATGGGAGTGATTTAGGCAAGTAATCTACTATCACCGATACATAGGGTGGATATATATTAGATCAGAGAGGATGTGGAGAGTGGTAAGAAAGTTAAAGAATAAACCCTGAGAAACATTAACAGTTAAAGGGCAGGGAAAGCCATCACAAAGCAGGAGGAGAAAAAGTAGGAGACAGTGGAATGAAAGATGCTTAGAGGGGTTGAGAGTTCAGGGCTCGGCTGGCAAGTTAATAGTGACATACTTTAGAGAGCTCAAGGAGGGTAAGGATTGAAAAACTAGAGTTGATATTCTTATTAAAAAGTTTCATTGGAGTACTGGACTGTAAATAAGTGACAAATGATTAGGAAAGGTGACAGTAATAAGCTTAGATTGGAAAGGGAAAATAAAGTGAAAGCTACAGGGTTTGCATAGTTAGATGTTAATGTTGTTTGTGTCCATGCACATGCCTTGTGTTTAGCTACAAGATGTGTGCTTTTATATTTAGAGTGCAGGTTAAGATCTTGGGCTCTGGAGTCACATTTCTTGCATTCAAATCTGGACTGTGCCGCATTGAGCTTTGTGACCTTAGGTTACTTAACCTTGATTCCTCGGTTTTACCATCTCTGGAATGGGAATGATAATCAGGTTGTGGGAATTAAATGAGATAATACATAGTAGGTACTTAGAGTTCCTAGCATACAATAATTGCTCAAAAATGTTAACTCTTAATGTGATTAAGAAAAATGTTAAGATTTACCTGATTATTTTAGTTGATTGATTATTAATTTCTTAATGTTGGACTTCAAATATACTTGCCTCAATTATGTGATTTTTCAGCTTTAAATTATTGACTGTTTTGGCCCTATGCTGTATAATAGGAGGAAGTGTGCTTACTTAAATTTTTTCCTGCCTTCTCTCTTTCTTCCTTCTCAGCTTTTGTTAATTATAGCATTTGTTTATCAGATACTTTTAATATTTAATATTTGTTTTGTGACTATCATTTTCATGTTTGTTTTAGTCTTGATTCTACAGTTTAAGGTGGGTTCAGAGCTTGATACCAGTTCTTTTACCATAGCTTCTGTATTCATCTCTCGGTTGGCTGAAGTTGTTTTTCCTGGAATTTCTTCAAGAAGGGCTCATGGAAACTATATTTCCCAAATTCTGGCAAGTTAAAATGCTTCTTTGTCGTCTTTATACTTGAATGATAATTTGGTGGGGGATAATGTTTCTGGATGTCACTTTCTTTGAGAAATTTTCGTACTTGCTTTACTATATATTCATATAGTATATATGAATATATATTAATATATTCCATATTCATATTGTTGGGTAGAAGTCTGAGATCAGCCTGAATTTTGCACTCTTTTCATGCATTTTTGTCAAAGTACACTCACAATAAAAACATCCTTTGAGCTACAAACCAAATGTTTATTATTTATTGGACCTTTCTACTGTCCACCCTACTGTACAAACATCAAGGGATTCAGCTTCTTTAAAGTTTAGCAGCAATTTTACTATATTATCTCTTTACATTGACTCCTCTATTAATATTACTTGGGATAAAGCATGTCTTTTCAATAATGAGATTCAGTGTTCCCTAAAATAATTGGAATAATGGGTATCAATTAAGCATATGTTGGATCTTCTTTGCCTGTTCTTTATTGTTCATATTTTAGTCCTAAAAAATAAAGCTTTTGTTTTATTTCTGCTTCTTTTTGTTTTCTTCACCCTGTACTCTATGTCTCTTAGCATCCTGCCTTTTCTCTTTGTTGTTTCTATTTGGGTATTTCTGGGATGGTGTTACTTTTACTTCTACTTTGGGTTTTGCTAGCTCATATTTTATCTCATTCTAACCTTCTCTCTGAGCTCTGTCTGTGAGCTCTCTTCTTTGCTCTTGTTTTTCCAGAAATGACTGCTCTGTTAGATTTCTAAAAATCATGGTGATTTTTTTAAATTAAAGCTTTTGTCTACCCTTTACCAGTCTTTTTCTGGTGATTTTTTCTTGCTTGCCATTTGTTTTTTCTTATTATTTCCTTTCTTATTTTCTTGTGTCTTGCATAGACCCTGTTTTATTTCTTTTTGATCAGTACTCTTCTTCCACTGAGGGGTATACCTCTTGAATCATCTGTGTGCTTGGAGATTGATAACGAAGGACCAAGGCTAACTGGTGAGAGCTTTGAATCCTAACCATTAGACCACCTGGGAGTGGCAAACAAGGCTAACTGGTGTTCTTGTAGGGCTGTGTGTGTAGTTGAGTTCTTTTAGCCTTTCCTTCTTCCTTGATAAAAGCTTCACTACAGAGAGTTTCACCAGAGAATCTCCCTTGACTCTGCGTCACTGAGTAGCTGCTCTCTCTGAGTAAAGTTTGTCTGTATGATTTCTTCATTTTTATTTGTTTTGCTTCTTGAGACCTTCTTCTACAAAAATTCCTACCTTCTGTCTTTGTTTTTGTTCCTGATGTCAAATGGAGGATTGTTGGTATTACTTCTCAGAATATGGCTGTTAACTTCAGAGAACTATGCACCTATGGCACCTCTGTAGTTTTGGTTCTATTCTGACAGGGTTGTCACGCACCTGTGTGTGATCTCTACTACTTTTGGCAGTCTCTCCTGATAGCATGCTTTGACTTTACAGGTGACTGTTTATTTCATTTTGGTTCATTTTGCATTTTGGTTTCATCCTGTTCATTTGATCTTTTAGGAGGAAAAGGGGGATATTGCTATCTTGACTCAGGGTTTAAACTGGAAGACCTATAATTCTTTGTAAAAATCTGTTTTTTTTTATTATATGTACCCAATGATACAGTGACTTTTCTGAATAACATTTTACTGATAAATAGTTGGCAGTCATTCTGCTTTATATGTCATAGTAAGCTCTGCATTGGTCTAAGAACACTTGATACTAGGTAATTCATAAGTTTCATTAGCCTTTGTTAATGAAGGCTATACTAATACCGTATTGATTTCTCAATTATAGTCAAGTAAAGGAGAGTTGACAGCACTTGTACATCAGCTTCAAGAAAAAGACAAGTTACTTGCTGCTGTGAAGGAAGATGCTGCTGCTATGAAGGATCGGTGTAAGCATTTAACCCAGGTGAAGACATTCTTTTATTTGAAGGATATGCTTTCTGAATCGGAAGCAGTGAAGGATTTTAGAAATTGTTCATATTTCTGAGTTAATTATTTGTATAAAAAAGTAATACCCTGTAAAAGTCATTTTCTTTTAGAGTTTTGGCAGTGGTGGTGGGGTCTTTCGTACTCTTTTGTGTCATTTATAGCCTACAGTTGAATTATCATTTAAAAATAACAGTACTTACACATATCCTAATTTCAGAATAACAGAAGCATTTGGACATTTGGATCATTTTTCAGTTGGATCTGACTTAGAATTATTCTCTGTAGAAGTACAAAACTCAGTGTGATCTTGTTTCAATCCAATTTATAGGGTAAATTAAAAGTTTTACATAAGCAATTTATTAGCGAAGGTTTTTATGATAAATATTTATAATTTTTAATCATTGGAGTTATTCAGGCCCTGGAAATTTTACACAGAGGTAAAGACAGACCTTTAAAAATCATGTAAAAGTCTTTTCAAACAATACAAACTTTCAGTTATAAAATAAATTAAGTTCTGGGATGTAAGGTACAGCATGGTGACTATAGTAAATAATACTGTATTGTGTGTTTAAAAGTTGCTAGAAGAGTAGATAATAAAAGTTCTCATAAGAAAAAAATTTACAACTGTGTAGGTTTATTTTTTGATATATATATAAATATTGAATCATGTTGTACACTAGTATAATGTTCTTTGTCAATTCTCAAAAAAATCATGTAGACTGTGAACATAATTGACATTCTATAAAAAAAGTGGTCTCATTCCTCCTAAAATACTTGCCTCTCTTTTTTAGGAATTAAATACTATAAATGAGGTTTATAGCTGCATCATTTACATAAGTACTTTGTGACATTATGAGAGTGACCTCATTTGCATATAAAATCCTTGATGTGAATTTGAAGTCAATAAATAAGTCATTGGAAAAACTTGGCCAGATTAAGATTGATCAAAGTTGTTACTAAAATAAGCATATTTCCTTAAGATTAGAAGCTTTAGTTTTATGTTGCTGTAGTGTTCTGACTGTATTTAAAAAAATTTTTAAGTTGACTATTAATACTTTGTGGTAATTCATTGAGCTGTACACTTAAGATGGGTATATTTTTTCCTAAGTGCATTGCATACATAAATACAACAATTTGCGAATCTAAATGAACGAGTTATGGGAAACTGTAAATTACACACATCTTAAATTTTGTCATTTTCTTACAGGGGCGTGGGCTGATCCTACCTGCATATAATTTTAAAGTTGCTTGGCTTTCTTTTTTACTTTGATAATTATATTCTAGAAGTTCATAATACTTGAAACACAAAGCGAAATCACCCTTTTAAGATTTGACTTGGGAAGATAATAAACTTTTGCTTTCCAATTTTTACTTCTCCTTTATTCCAAACTTCCATTCTGTTGTAAACATATCTTATCCTTTATCTCTTTTGCTAGGAAAGAGACTTCTTTTTTTCCTCTTCTACACTATTTTTTTAGGCCTTAGTTTTTATACCCTAAAAGAGAGCTAGTAGGTACAAATTATAGAGAATTAACTACTGCTTTTAAAATGTTCTTTCTTACCAAGGTAGAAGGTAAGATTTATTCCAAGTTTAACTCTAACTCCTAGACCAGAAAGTGCATTTGAAATAAGAGTGAATAGAACAGCAGTGTTTGTGAAGGGAGTTGGTGCAGTGACGTTAAGATGCAGAAGACAATGGTTTTTTTAAAACATTTGACCTTGGTTTTTAAGTAAGTACTTATTTCAGAATTCATGATTATTTTACTGGCATTATTTTTGCTGATGTTAAAAAGGTTGACTTATTATTATAGTCTTACGTACTTAAGACCAAGTTTTCATAATTTTTTTTTCTGGTTTACCCTTCTAGGAAATGATGACAGAGAAAGAAAGAAACAGTGTGGTTATAGCAAGGATGAAAGATCGAATTGGAACATTAGAAAAAGAACATAATGTATTTCAGAACAAAATGCATGTCAATTATCAAGAGGCTCAACAGATGCAGATGAAGGTATATTTTCATTCTTTGAAAACAAAATGAGATGTTTGCATTCATTTAATTATTGAACTTTTTAGTGCCTAATATGTGCAAGTCTCCATGCTGGGCCATGGCACAATGGCTAGTTAACTGGCTGCTTTCTTAAGTATACAACTTTTCTAGATGGGGAGGCCAGATGCTGACAAGTAAATCATTTTAATAGTGGTGTAAGCATTGGGTGCTTTGGAACAGTGCAGATGGGAGATGAGGAAGAGAAGGATTGATAGGGGAGACTTGTTAGAAATGATATGCAGACTATGTTAGCTGTTTTGAAACAATTGGTATTGTCAGGCAGGGGATTGAAAGAGTGGGCACTGGGTATAAGAGGCTTTTGCTTGGTGTGATTCCTTAGTCCTGTCCCTAGAAATGATGGTTCATTGGGTCTGTTTTGGGGCCCAGGATTGAGCTTTTTTAATGAGTGCACCCATGTGTTTCTAATATAGGTTGTTTATAGATTGCAGTTTGTAAGAAATACAGTAAGACTTGTACTATTTGAGAATCAGGGCTGCAATGTAGAAGAGAAGGTCTAGAGAAGTAAATAGAGGTACTGTCATAAAGGGCCTTGCTTAACTGAACACTGGGGAGCCAGTGAAATTTAAGCAATGCAGCAGTGTGGTTATATTAGTATTTTAAATTATTACTCTGGCAGCATTGTGGATAATGGAACAAAGGATAGACTGTTTGGGAGGCTTTTGCAGGAATCCAAGAGAATAAAGGCCTGAAATCAAATGTTGACAATGAGATGATTTTGAGCGATTCAAAAAGAGGTAGTAGACAGGGCTTGGTGATAGAGTGGAAGAGAGAGGAAGAGAGAAGTAATAATGAAGGATAACTCATAAGATTTTGGTTGTGTCTTCTGTTCTTCTTTCATCTGTTTTCTAGCATTTCAGAAGGTTCCATTCTTACTGTCTGTCTTTTTTCTCTGTATCATCCATTTTCATAATTACAGTTTCATAATCAGTGGGTCTAGCCCAGTGATGTTTGCTTTCTTTCTTTTTTTGAGATTAAATGTTCTCTTAATTACTGACAGGTAGGTTTTTGGAGAATATAGTTTGGGTCTGCTTGTTAAGGGGGTTTATAATACTCCCCCTAATTGAACTCTCTGGACCAGGAAATTTTTTGAAATTACTTCCATTGGTGGCTGATGTTTCACTTTGGAAGCACTTATCATCACCGCAAATTTATCAAATGTCTAAAGTCATTCTTGTGGCTTTTTGTTCAGGTTGTTTTCATTTTCTAATATTTTGAGGCCTTATTATTACTATACTTCCATCCTTCGACTTTTCTCTCCCTTACCCAGTCTATAATTTATTCTGAAATCTTAAAGATACTTTATATATAGCTACTCTTACATTTAATTCTTAGACATTAGTTTATTGTTTCATACTAACATAATTATGGCACCTTCTTAATAGGTCTTTCCATTCTAACATGTGATTAGTACCAGGTTTACATTTGTAAAATACTATTTTGATCACATTGCTAGTGTGCTGAAAAATTTTAAATTCTTCACTGCTGTCAACGTCCACATGTTTTCCATGGAATTACACTAATAGTAAAAAAGAAGTGAATGACTGTTGTCAGGTTTTTACCCATCCACTGCTGCTTTTATACTTTCTTTTGGCCCAATCCTCCATTTTCCCAGCCCCCAGTAATTTGAAATGTCTTTTTCCCATAAATCAAGTAAAGATTTTTCCAACCTCAAGTGATATTTTCTTCTTAATTCCTACTTACTATTCATTTGAAAATTAGCCAGCTACTTATAGCAGTATCTTCAATTGAGGGTAAAAGGTATCAAAATGATTCATCATTTTTTTTTACTTGATTGCTTATAGAGGCTGTAATATGTACCATATTTTTGGACCATAAGATGTGCCTAGGTTTTAGAGGAGGAAAATAGGAAAAAATTTTTTGAAGCAAAAAATGTGGTAAAATATTTAATAACATAAATAACATAATATTCTGCCAATGTGAATGTAAACAGAACTCAACAGCAGCATTAACAACCATTATTCCTCTCAAATGTGGGGGGAGGGTACGTCTTACAGTCTGAAAAATAACGGTAGATTCCATATGGTATGTTCTCTGAAAAATAGAAACATATACTTTAATTTCTCTTAATTGTAGGTTTATTAAAACTTATTAGGATTATTTCACATATTAAAGTAAGACATATCCTTATAGAGATAAAAGATTCAGTATTCTTTATCTTTTGATTCTCTAATTCTGAAATAAAAAATTAGATGCCAGAATATTTCATCAAATAGATTTTTGTGTAATGAATTTGCCATCTATTTAGTTATAGCTCAATTTGTAATTTTATATAAATGTATTGAACATGATTTAAACTTTAAAACTTGATTACTGAAATCTTTTAAAAATATTGCTTACATAAAATTGACATAGGATCAATACAGGCTTAGTTCTATATGAGTATATTGGGTAGGAAAGAAATTCTAAATTATTAGCTCTGACACAACATCTCTGTTTGTTTATTTTGCATTTCAAATATGATAGCAGCTAGCATCTACTTGTATTCTCAAATTCTCCAAGAGCTGGTATTTGATTTGCATTTATCACTATCAAAATGTAATTCATCCTTTAAATTTGTTTATATTTAAGAATGATGCAAACTTCATTCTCTTGATGCTTTTTACATTCTTATCATAACAAAGTGTCTTTTAAAAGTTAGCTTTGGTAGTCATTGTTTTCTAAATCTTATGTTTGTAAAATAATTTTAGTTCCAGCAAGTCCGTGAGCAGATGGAAGCAGAGATAGCTCATTTGAAGCAGGAAAATGGCATACTCAGAGATGCTGTCAGCAACACTACAAACCAACTAGAAAGCAAGTATGTTTCCAAATGCTTTAGTTTTAATCGAATGGCAGAATATTTTCTTTTATCATCAAAATGATCTTTGATAGTAGTTGGTTAGACTTTCATGTTTCACATTTGTTTCTAATGTGTTTCAAAACCAGTTCTCTGGCTGTATGAAGAACCTCATCAGCTGAACTATATGGTAAATACTGTGCTACCAGTTGAGTAGTTTACAAATTTATGGGACCGAATTGACAAGTTTAAAACCATCTATCCCCTTTAACAGTAGTTTTCAAATTTGGTTATTCTGAGGAGCATCTGGCATGTTAGTTTAAAAAGCATATTCTGGAGTCTTATTCCTAAAAGATTATGATTCAGTGGCTCTGAGGTGAAGTCCAGGAATGTACATGTTAAGACACATTCCTGGAGCGATCTAAGACCTTTGATGGCAGAGTAGGTGGAAGCTATACTCACCTCCTCTTCGGACCAAACTGGAATTAGTGATAAATGAATTCACTAAAGTAACAGGATACAAAATAAATACCCAGAAATCAGTTGCATTTTTATCCATCAATAATAAACTATCAGAAAGGGAAACTAAGAAAACAAGACGCGTACTCGGAAAATTATAACACGCTGAAGAAAGAAATGGAAGAAGATATAAATAAGTGGAAACATGCACTCTGTTCATGGACAGGAAGAATTAGCATCATTAAAATGCCCATACTGCCCAAAGAAACCTGTAGGTGCAACACAATTCCTATCAAGAAAACAATGGCATATTTCACAGAACTAGGACAAATATTCTAAAAATTTATATGGAACCACAAAAGACCTCGCATATTCACAGCAATCTGAAGAAAGAAGAACAAAGGTGGAGGAATCATGCTGCCTGATATCAAACTATACTACAAGGCCATAGTAATCAAAACAGCATGGTACTGGCCTAAAAACAGACATACAGATCAATGGAACAGACCAGAGAGCCCAGAAGTAAACCCACACCTTTATAATCAATTAATAGTTGACAAAGGAGGCAAAAACATGCAATGGGGTAAAGATAGTCTAGTCAATAAATGATGTTAGAAAAATTGGACAGATACATGCAAAAAAGTGAAACCAGACCACTGTCTACCACGGTGTCCAACCTGTGGCCCATGGGCTTCACGTGGCCCGGGATGGCTACGAATGTGGCTCAATACAAAATTGTAAATTTACTTAAAACATTTTTTTTGCTCATCAGTTTTCATTAGTGTTTATGTATTTAATGTGTGGCCCAAGACAACTCTTCTTCTTCCAGTGTGGCCCAGGGATGCCAAATGGTTGGACACACTTGGCACCACACACAAGAATAGACTCATAATGGTGATAAAGGCTTAAATCTTAGCCTGGAAACCATAAAAATCCTAGAATAAAACATAGGCAGTAAAATCTCGGACATTTCTTGTAGCAGTGTTTTTTTCTCATGTATCACTTCGGGCAAAGCAAACAAAAGAAAAAAATGAACTGTAGTTCATTTAGTTTAGTTTGATGTGGGACTATATCAAACTAAAAGTTTTTGTACGGCAAAGGAAATCATCAGCAAAATGAAAGACAACCCGTTGAATTGGGAGAACATATTCACTGATACATCTGGTGAGGGGTTAATATCCAAAATTTATAAAGAATTTGTAAAACTCAGTGGCAGCCCTTGCTGGTGTGGCTCAGTGGATTGAGTGCTGGTCTCTGAACCAATGGGTTGCCAGTTCGATTCCTAGTCTAGGGCACGTGCCCGTAGTTGGCCAGGTGCCCTGTAGAGAGTGGGTGAGAAGCAACCACACATTGATGTTTCTCTCCCTCTCTCCCTCCCTCCCTTCCCCTGTCTAAAAGTAAATAAATAAAATCTTAAAAAATAAACCTCAACAGTGAAAAAGCAATCTAATTAAAAAATGGTCAAAGCATCTGAATAGACACTTCTCCAAAAAGGGCTTACAGATGGCCGTCACCATGAAAAGATGCTCAATGTCATTAATCATCAGAGAAACAAAAATTAAAACTACAATGAGATGTCACTTCACACCTTATCAGAATGGCTTTTATCAATGAATCTACAAAAAGTGCTGGTGAGGATGTGGAGAAAGGGGAATCCTTGTGTACTGTTGGTGGAAATGTAGACTGGTGCAGCACTTGTGAAAAGCAGTATGGAGTTGCCTCAAAAAATTAGAAATGGATCTGCCTTACAACTGAGTGATTCCGCCTCTGGGAGTTTATCTGAAAAAACCTGGAATACTAATTCAAAAGAATATATGCACTCCCGTGTTCATGGCAGCATTATTGCCCACGTGTCCATCAGTAGATAAGTAGATGAGATGGACCCTTACACAATGGAATACTACTGTGTGGTAAAAAGGGAGGAAATCTTACCTTTTGGAACACCATGGATAGACCTCGAGAGCATTGTGCCAAGTGAAATAAGTCAGTCAGAGAAAGACAAGTACCATATGATTTCACTCATATGTGGAATCTAATGAACAAAATGAACTAACAAACCAAACAGACAGATGCATAGATAGAGAGCAGGCTGACAGCTGTCGGGGGTGCGGTACCGGGGCTGGTTTTCATGGTTGTAGCGATTGAGCAGAAAGGAAAAACTCATGGACAAGGACAACAGTGTGCTAATTGCTGGGGGAAGGGGAGTGTGGTGGGAGGTGGAGGAGGGTGTGGGGGGACAAATGGTCATGGAAGAAGACTTGACTTGTGGTACTGAACACACAATGCACGGTACAGATGATGTGTTACGGAGTGGTGTACCTGAAATCTCTGTAATTTTGTTAACCAGTGTTACCCCAATAAATTCAGTAAAAAGGAGGAAAAGAAAAGATAAACCTTTGGTAGTTATATAGATGGCTCTGGGTTATACTTTGAGAAGTAATGCCCTAGAGAAAACTTGCTTGCACAGACTAAATGCTAACTGGTTGATTTTAATAGATTTTTAGAACATTATTTTGAGGGTGACACTGCTCATTCTGCTTATGAGTATGTAGTCATTCATTTCCTTCATTGTAGTGATTTTAGAATTTCTGTAATTATCTTCAGAATTCAGAAGGTACACTCAAACAGACTTTTAGTAGTAACAATCTTTTCAGTTGGCTGTAAGTCAACAGTAACTGTCTCAGCAACACTAATATAAAATATGTTTTGGTTATTCTTATATGGGTTTGTAGTAATGGAAGGTTCCTAATCCAGATACTGTTTTCAGGCAGTCTGCTGAACTAAATAAACTGCGCCAGGATTATGCTAGGTTGGTGAATGAGCTGACTGAGAAAACCGGAAAACTGCAGCAAGAGGAAGTCCAAAAGAAGAATGCTGAGCAAGCAGTTACTCAGCTGAAGGTGATATATGTCCACCTTTATTTATAATTTCATAAATAATATAAATACTCAATCCAGTGACCTAAATGTATGTATACGTAGGTTTTAGAAATGTAGTTTGAGGCTTAATGGGACTTGTCTGCCTATATAGAAGTGTGTACACTAATGTAAGAATTGAATAATCTTACATTAAGAATTAAGTTTAAGCCTTATATTAAGGCTTAAGTTTGAAGTTAAAGACTGTTTAAAGATAGGAAAAATGAAATTAGCTGATTGACAGGTGTAAACAGTGGAATTTCATCTTATATGTAGAGGTTAGGGTCTACCTGTGTAAGGCAAAGATCATGTAGTTAAAATGATCTTCAACATCACTTACCCATAACTTGGATTTTTTAGTGAAGTTCGGTAAAGCCCACTTTTCTCCAGCATTAGAATAGATTTTTTTTCTTGCCTGAGCACAAGACCAGGCAATGCTCCAGTACCTTTTCCTTGAACCATAGTATACAAAAATCACACACTATTTCCTTAGACACCAGAATTTATCTTTAGACACTTGATAAGGTGATGTGCTCATACTGAGAAGAGATGCATAGGTTTGGTGTGGCTGACTGAAAGAGTAATAGATTTGTTTCTCCTAAACTTTATAGCATCTGTAGCCCTAGCTGGGTAGCTCACTAGGTTGGAGCATCATCTATACACCAAAAGGTTATAGGTTCGATTCCCAGTCAGGGCACATACCTAGGTTGTGGGTTGGATCCCTGGTTGGGGTGTGTATGAGAGGTAGCTGATTGATGTTTCTCACATTGGTGTCTGTCTATCTGTCGCTCTGTCTCTCCTTCCCTCTCCCTCCCTCCCCACCCCTCTATAAAGTCAATTACAAAACTTCATAGCATGTGTACATTGAGTAGAATGATGGGTAGAATGGTCATTTCCCCCTTTTACTAGGGACAGAATTTGTTGAGTGTATAGTTTAATTTGTAAGAGTTTAATTTAGTTTCCTGCCTGGGTATTTGATGCAGGCATACTTTGATACTTGTTACAGAGTAGTAGGGATTAAAAGGCCTTTGGGACTAAATGAAATGTAGAAAATAGTGTAATTTTTGTTTTCTTGACATTTTCTTGGATCCCTGTGGGAAACAGATGTAATGGTTCTTTCTTCTATTTAATATTTGTCTTGCAGGTGTGTTTACCACTGGCATTTTTAAATATGAAAGTTTGTTCTCTAGATGAGTAGATAATGACACTAAAGATTAAAGTGTGTTGTGCTATACCTTAAATGATAAATTATAGGTACCTACTGAAATTTAGCAGTAAAGATACCATCCCACCTTTGAAAACCTAATCAGCTGATGGAAGATTAATGGAAAACAGATTATAGCTATGTGGATCAGGTATATACATAGTAGTAGGCGTATAGATCCACCAGCACAAATATTACTTCTGAAATAATTTCCAACCTGTAAACCATGTAATATTGGGGGTAGAGTGGCTGTGGCTGGTAGTATCTGCGCCTGCTATCAGGCTAGGCATATTTGCCTATCTTATTAAAATGTAGGAGAGTAATTATTAGAATAAGCAGTTTTATGATACAACAGTAAAGATAGAGGATATTAAAAAAAATTACAATCCTGTGTTTGTGCCGATTTATCCGTTCTTCAGGTTCAACTTCAAGAAGCTGAGAGAAGGTGGGAAGAAGTCCAGAGTTACATCAGGAAGAGAACAGCAGAGCATGAGGCAGCACAGCAAGGTAAGGGGAAAGGTACTGATGTAAACTTGGTATGTAGTCCAGGTAATATTTCCTCCCCTTTCCATGGAGAGAGTATAATTTTGCATTTTGGTTGCAGCTCAATAAAAGTAGCTTTTACATTTTCAGAGTACCTTTTTTCTCTTTAACATTTTGTAGGTTTTTAAAAATAAGAACTCTAATAGCTTTGTGTGAAGCATTAAGTTGCAGAAAAATTACAGTCCACAGTAGAGTAATGGGAGCCTAGCTGTGCGTGTGTCCTTTCTGTAGTTACTTATTCCCTGTGGTTCCCTGATCAACTCTTCTTCTGGTTTTTTTGTTTCTAAGAAGGACTCACTTCCTATATTGTGAAGAGAAAAACAGCAAGTGGATTGCTATTCCAAGTAGTTGACTTAAAACTACCTACTACTTAAACACTAACTTTTACAATTTACTCTTAATTTGATGACTCCATCTGTGAGATAATGGAGCTTGTACTGTGTGTGTTACTGTGTTTCCACTACTCCCTTTCTCTTATGAAAGAGGCGGTGAGCTAATAAAATAAAGCTTTAAACAATAGGGTAGGTCACGCAGAATTTGGCTCTTTAGACCTTTGGTTTCCTCTGTTTTTTTTTTTTCCTCTCCTAAGTAGTTATTTCCTTTTATATACTCAGGATAGCGAAGGCCTTTTTCCTTATATGTAAAGTTTATGTTAAGATACATTAGCTTATTTTTAAAGACAATATTTTATATTTTATCCACAAAGCACACATGAATTTTTTCCAAAAGAATTCTAACTACAAACCATGTAACAATGAACAGTAAAACCTCACTGTGGCCAGAAGCAGTTACTTTTGCTTTTAGTGTTTTGTATCATATTTCTAAATAAGCATAGTATTTGTACTTACACTGCTATCTTTTGATAGGCATCTGTTAACTTTCTGTAACAAAAAAATGAAGGCTTCATACCCTTACACCATTCCTCCCACCTTCCCCCCTCATACTTCTGATATTGTCATGCGTACTTTTTGATCATGTCATTATTCATCATTTATATCATTATGACTCTACTCAATGCTGAGCCTATGTAAAAATTAAAACTGCAATTCTTTTCTCGAACAATGTTTTTTTAATTTTCTGGAGCTAATTATCACTTATGTTTTTAAGTCGCTTGATCTTCTTTTTATCATTTAAATTTTTACCTGTGGTTAAACTCTCTTTAACCTCTTCCCCTCCCCTAGCCTCTGAACGTGTTAGACACTGGAGAGCCTGTTGGTTTTCCCTGCGGATGTCCCTCTGGAGGCCTGTCTTCCCCCTCGAGCACTCGTTCCTTCCTAGGCTGGCTTCGTAGCTGTCGTCCTCTCAGGCCTCCTCCTGCCTCTTTCTGCTGTTTTCTGGATCCCGCGTCGCCGCCATCTTTTTTCCTATCCTCCCTCACTTAATAGCGTACTTTTTAGTGGCTTCAAAGAGTATGCCTTGAAGTATGTTTGTTGAGACTTTGTATATCTGAAAATGTTTTTCTTTCCAATTTTATGCTTTGACTGGATATAGAGTTCTGAGTTGGAAATAATTTTCCTCACAGATTTAACTTTTACAGTGTTGCTGGAAAGAAATACACTCTTCTGAGTTCTAAACCTGGACATTACCATTAGTTTCATTTTCAGGAGCTCTTTAATGAATTGTGTTTCATTCTGACATTAGTGTCTTCTTATGGAAGAAACACCTTACTTTTCTTAAAACATATCTAATATATACACACATTTTCTCTTCTTCCCTATGTTTGCCTCTCCGTCCTTGGTGGTAGTCATCCACGTGCTGTCCCTGTCATTCCTCCTCTCTGTTTTGGGCTTGATTGTGTTACTGGGCAAGGAGGCAGCTCTCATAGTGCCTTGTATCTTGATTTCCTGAGGCTTTCTAGGATTCTGGAACACTTACTTTCCTTTCCTCATCTCTGCCAACTCAGTGATAATCTCTCCATTTTGTCTTAATTTCTTGTGATTTGGAGTTATATTTACTTCTGGTTGCATAAATACATTATGTTCTCTCTTTCTCTTTTTTCCTCTCTCTCCATCTCCCTCTCTTTCCTGTTTTGGGTTGTCGTTAAGAAGAGAAGCAGACAGAAAAGTTTTACTTCAGCTTATACCAGGACGTTTGTCAACTTTCAGCATCTTTCTCTTTTTTCTAGATATAGTACAAAGAATTTATAAGAAATTCACTTAAAGTACTTACTAAACTGTCGGCGAAATAAAGAATACTTTTGAGAAATGGTGTAACAGTTTTAAACATCCACATACTATTCAGTTAAAACATATATTGAATATGTACTGTGTTCCAAGCCTTGGGCCCAGCTCTGCATTCAGAAAAGGCAGCCTCTGATTTCAGGAAGCTGGGACAGGAGCTGAATTAGTACCATGTGGCAGGTACTGTGATTAAAAGTAAGCACAGGCTGTTCAGGGGAGCCACATGCAGGGAGGAGAGAGCAGAGGAGAGATTCGGGAGGGTTTTCTAGAGGAGGTAATGCCTACACTAAAGATGAGTAGCAGTAACCAGGAAAGGAAGAGACCTTTGTAAAATGCAGTGTTTTGTTTACAGATTTACAGAGTAAATTTGTGGCAAAAGAAAATGAAATACAGAGTCTGCATAGTAAGCTCACAGATACCTTGGTATCAAAACAGCAACTAGAGCAAAGACTAATGCAGTTAATGGAGTCGGAGCAAAAATGGGTGAACAAAGAAGAGTCTCTACAAATGCAAGTTCAGGTATCTAATTTTTTCTCTTTTAAAAAATAAAGGTGGGCAGTTGTTGGATGTATCTGTGTAAAAGAGAGAGGAGACTCTACCTTAATTCTGGAGTGGTGATGAATAATTTAAAATAATCTTTGAGCAGTTGACACAATATGGTGTGTTTGAATATGTACTCGAAGATGTCCTTAACCATAGTCTTAGGCTTTTTGTATTGGATTAGGAATAGCACAACACATTCTTATTTTCTACTTTACAAATTAACTCTCCAAAAAGAATGCCTAATTACTGATATTTTAAAATGATGCTTGATTTCTGGTCAAGATGGTGGCATAGGTAAATACGGCTGTCCTCCTTGTACAACCACATCAAAATTGCAGCTAAAGTATGCAACAACAATCACTCAGAAATCAAGCTGGATAGAAGTCTGAAAACTGCGGAATTAAAGAAACCACATCCATCCAGAGCGGTAGGAGGTATGGAGACACAGAACGGGCTGGGTCCACACCCATGTATGGTGGATAAAAATTCGGGAGGGATGTCTTAGGAGTGAGGAGTCCTAGCCTCACACCAAACCCCCAGCCTAGGATTCCAGTGCCAGGAAGAGAAGTCCCCATAACTTCTGGCTGCAAAATCCAGCAGGGATTGAGTCGGTGGAAGAAACTTCTGGAGTCCCAAGCAGTTGTTTTTAAAGAACCCACAGAAGCACTTACTCAGACGCCCTCCCTCCGAACTCTAGCACTGGGTTAGCAGCTTGAAAAGTACCAGTGGCATAGACGGAGGAACCGAAGTACCTGGCATTAAGAGGGGAGCCCTTCCCCAAAGAGCCAAAGAGCTAAAGAGCCAACAGGCAGGTGCCACATCTGAGTCTCCATCAACCTGGCTAACACTGTTGGCCCCATCCTGAAGATCCCCTGAGGCTCCCTCCCACCCAATTTATGGGCCCACCCAAGCTGTTAATAGACACTTTTCCACATGAATGGCTGGTCTTGGCTCATATTTTACAATTTCCTAAATCCTCTTAAATAACCAATAGCCATCCACAGTGATCCCCCAGCACCTGCACCTCCTGTTGAATGGCCCCAAACCGGCACTTAGCAGCATCAAGCGTTTCACAACTTGGCTTCGCCTGGGAATCTCCAAGCCCAGCACAAGTAGCAGCCATCTCAGATTGCCTTATAGCTCAGGCAGAGTGGCCCCAGGCATAACACAGGTGGGGGCTGACCTTGGCTTGCACCCCCCCGGAAACCCCTGAGTCGGCACACCCAGTGGACAGTTACAGACCATGTCAGAGCACCACCACCATGCCTCTGCACAGCTAATCCTCCACAGAGGGTGGAGATTTGTAGTCAGTGGTCATAGCCAGTCCTTGCAGCTGACTGGCCTGGGTAAATCCCTCCCATTGATCTGCCAACAGGTGAAGCCGAGAATCAAATCAGTGATTTGGAACATAAGGAAGCAAAAAGAAACCAATCAGAATTATAAGAAAAAAAAAGACTCCAATAAAACAAGGATAGAGTAAGTGGCTTCTGGGACAGCTTTAAGAGGTCCAACATTTGCATCAAAGGGATGCCAGAAGGAGAAGAGAAAGAACAAGAAATTGGAAATCTATTTGAAAAAATAATGAAAGAAAACTTCCCTAATTTGGTGAAGGAAATAGACATGCAAGTCCAGGAAGCACAGAGAGTCTCAAACAACATGGCTGTAAAGAGGCCCACTCCAAGACACATCATAATTAAAATGCCAATCATTAAAGAGAATCTTAAAAGCAGCAAGAGAAAAGCAGTTAGTTATCTACAGAGGAGTGCCCATAAGACTGTCAGGTGATTTCTTAAAAGAAACCGCAGGTTAGAAGGGATTGGGAAGAAATATTCAGTCATGAAAAGCAGGGAACTACAGCCAAGATTGCTTTATCCAGCAAAGATATTATTTATAATTGAAGGGCAGATAAAGAGTTTTATAGACAAGAAAAAACTAAAGGAGTTCACCATCACGAAATCATTAATATATGAAAGGGACTTATTTAAGAAAAAGAAGATCAAAACTAGGAACAATAAAGTGGCAATAAACATGTATCTGTCAACAACTGAATCTAAAAAATAAGCCGAGCAAACAAGAACAGACCGAATCATGGATATGGAGAATGTTTTGATGGTTGCCACATGGGAGGGGGATATGGGAAAGTGGGTATAAGGGCATTAAAAAGTGCAGGTAGGTAGTTACAGAATAGCCATGTGGATATAAAGTAGAGTTACAGGAAATGGAGTAGCCAAAGAACCTATATGCATGGCCCATGGACATAACAGTGGTGTGGGGATTGCCTGAGGGGGTTGGAGGTGCTGTGTGGAGGGGGCCAAAGGGGGAAAAATTGGGACAGTCGTAGTAGCATAATAACATAATTTAAAAAAATAACATGATGTCTTTTAGAATCAAAGAATGTCTTTTTAAAGATAAACGTATGTACCTTAGTTTGTCCATGTGTATTGGTAAATTTGTTAACAGTACACTTTTCTCCCTCTCTTTTTTGGTTCCTATTTATGAAAGGATATTTTGGAACAGAACGAAGCTTTGAAAGCTCAAATCCAACAATTCCATTCCCAGATAGCAGCCCAGGTAATGGTGCTTTCTTACTGCTTATCATTACTAACAGCTTCCTAGCTGTGTAACTCATCATCTCAGTGCCTATTGAGTTCTGAGCACTGGACTGCTGCTAATCAGGAGACTAGTCAGTGAATCAACATTGATAATCCTGAGTGCCGAACATTCTGATAGTTACATATAGTGCTGAGGGAAAACAATCCAAGTCCAGCTAGTTGAGAGGTGGGTTAGAGAGTTTTTTGTTTAGGAAGAAAAAATGTCCACAATTCTGTCATTAAAGAGGAGGAATTGGTCAGATGATGTCAAGATAGTATTTTATGTATTAGAAGTGCTCACTAATATTGACTAGCCATAGGGCAAATTTTATATGCCCTCAGGGTGCAGTATGTTAACCATGACTCATGTTACATATGCAAAAGGATCATTTTAAGATTTGTATTTCACTATAGTGAGTGGGGAAACCTTCAAAAATTTTGCAAGTGGCATTACAAGACCTGTTTTTCTTTGAAAGCATTTTTATGGAACATGATAGCTAGGTAGATGTAGATATAGTCTTTAGAATATAAATAACAGAACATTGTAGAAAAAATTGAAAACATTCCTGAGTACTCGTTTGCATAATACACATACTGTGAAATTTAATTCTTCAACTTTGTCATTCTAAAAATTGGTTGTAGAAAAAGTATTAGCTTAGAATACAAGTCACCTTTCTGTATAAAAAGTAATTTTAACATTATAAACTCATTTTAGGGAGGCAAGTCTGAAGCGTCAAAACTTTGAGATAGAAAAAATACTTTGAGATAGAAAATATTTTCTTTTCCAATTGCTTTCTGTGTAGAAACTAAAATTAATTGGGAAGAATTATTTAGCATAGGAAAGGATGTTTGTGTGTTTATGGATGTTTATATATATATGTAAATTATCAATTCAGATTGAATGAAGTCTTAAGTTACTAGCTAAAAGGTAGCTTTAGAAAATTTATTGGGAATTAAATACTTACAGGATGCTGTCAGTACCTTTCAAAAAGTAAAGATGAGTGTAGATAATGCCAGAATATTTAGTTCTTACCTTAATCATGAACTGTATCATTTCATTATTGGAAATCGTTAGTTAGGAACAGAAGCACAGAGATAAAAAACAGTTGTGGCTGTTTTTCCTGTTTTGTTCTTTGTTGGTTGTTGGTGATCAAATTTGCCTTCAAAATAATAGCTACTATTTATTGCACACTCATCATGGGCAAGATGCTACCTTAATAATTTTATATACATTAACTTATTTTAAGTTTTAAATCTGTTATGATGATTATTGTACAACTTGTAAACTTTGTCTTACATGCTTTTATGTTGACACCTGCTTTTCTTTTTTAGACCTCTGCTTCAGTTCTAGCGGAAGAATTACATAAAGTGTAAGCCTGCCTTTCTACACTTCTTTCACAATTGCTTAGTCACCATTAACAGATACCTGTTAGATTCAACACTTAGGATTAATTTTATATTGTTTCTTGTTCAGAAAATACTCTCAAGTAGATTTGGAACAACTTTTGCTTCCGCCTCCCTCAATTACCGCCCTAGTGATCTGTACTGTATCAGGAAAGGTGTTTTTATGTCTTTCTCGTAAAGAGTTGGGGAATTTTTTTCATGTGGGCTTGGGCAGTTATGTGGGAGAGGTAATTGTGATTTGAAATCAGTGGAAGTAAATTCGTTTTTGTGTCTAATAAGTAGTTGTAGGTACTCTGTATCTTAATTGTATGGCGGTGCCCAAAACAAAGTTCTGGGGTGTTTTTGTATTATGTAATTGAGTTCAAAGGCCTAAAATACAGTTTTGACATTGTCATGCTTGTAGTTTAAAAAAAATTAATTCTTTGATCTGAAGTTTTAAAGTAGGGATAGTATTTTAGGGAGCTGTATGTAGTAATGCATAGGACAGTCATTCCTAAACTGAAAGGAGCTAACAAATGAGAGGTACGTTGTTGTGAGAAACTACTGAAGTGAGGATGATCATGTGTAAGGCTTTTTTAACACTTTGATTTGTGATTTGGCTTCTAAATGTTCATTGAATGTACAAATGTATTTCTCATTAAAGGATTGCAGAAAAGGACAAGCAAATAAAGCAGACTGAAGATTCCTTAGCAAATGAACATGATCATTTAACAAGTAAAGAGGAGGAACTTAAGGTACAGTAATTATTATAAATGGCTGCAGTATTTTACAGGCATTGAATTACACTGATCTTGCAATCAGTATACATGTCTGTGAAGACTGGGAAAAATACTCCAGAAATCATTTGAAAAGTGTTTTTCTAAACTGCAAAATCCCTTTTAGCCATCTAAGAGGAAAAATTTAAAGGATTTTACTCACATGATCTAACTTACAGTAATTGGGGAAATATGCTAAACAACAGATATTGATGGTTTCTCTTTCTAATTTAAGAAATTGTAATGTGAGACTTCGAGACCTTTGCTTAAATAGAAAAGAGATTTACAACTTCAAAGTCAATTATATTAATACCTCTAATTCTGTTTTTCCTTCTTATTCTAGGATATACAGAATATGAATTTTTTATTAAAAGCTGAAGTGCAGAAATTACAGGCCCGGGCAAATGAACAGGTAGATCTTTATTGCTTTTCAGCATTTACCTCAGATTTCCAGTTCATTTATACTTGTATTACTGGTATTGCAAGCCCTCATTTTACTCTGTAGATAGTGCATAAGGGTACTGGCTACTCACGGTGGGCTGCATGGTGCGTCGTTGAGATCCTCTTCTGTTTCACTACGACTATCTCAACCCACTTCGATGTTAACCATTTTCACGTTGAAGTCAATGTTTGATCCAGTGAACTGACCACTGTTGAGATACCAGAGGGACAGTTATAACACTTTTACTGTGTTTATATGTTTTGGCCTTTTGCCTTTTGATTTAAAAAGGATATATCTTTTTATTAGGATAAAAGTTTGTCACTGAGAAGCACAAAATATCAGACAGCCAAGAGTATTATAGCAATGTATGATACTGCTTTAACTTTAGTCCACATATATAAACATGTGACTTTTTAATATGTAAAAGAACAGTTTAGAGTGTTTCCTGAGAAATAATGTAATTCTAATCTCATTCTAAACACAGGCTGCTGCAGCACATGAACTGGAGAAAATGCAAAAAAGGTAAGTAATGTATTGTACATGGAGCTGTTCTGTGTTTATGTCCAATGTAATTACAGAACATATTGCTGCTTGTAGCTGATAGTTATGTACATAATTTATGTGAGTTTTCTGAATGTATGAAGTATTTCAATTGATTTTTTCCCTCTCTAGTATTCACGTTAAGGATGATAAAATAAGTTTGCTTGAAGAGCAGCTACAATGTGAAATTTCAAACAAAATGGAAGAATTCAAGGTGTGTGATTAAGCTTGTCAACTCAGCTTTTTTGAAGAACCTCATAGTAGGTTTCAGTTGAAGCGAATCTAGAAGTACTGAGGCAGTGTTTCTACAGTTTCTTTTGGTGGCTTATACAAATAGCGAATTTTATTGTACACTTTTTGCCTAGATTATCTTGTCTCTTAAATAGACTTTTGAAATTTGTTTTGCCACAGCCTTTTCTCACAGTTTTCAGTTTCAGTTGGTACTTTGTGATGGTTTTATCTGCCTCCATTGTTGGTGTGGTGCTAGTTTCTGGTTCATGGCCAACCAGCTTGAGTGCTGCAGAGCATTCTGATTGCCAGGGTGCACCTCTGTGTGTAGTATGATTTCCTTTTTTTTTTTTTGTTTTATTTAATAGGAATCCTGTCAGGGGTGTCCAACCTTTTGGCATCTCTGCACCACACTGGAAGAAGAGGAGTTGTCTTGGGCCACAAATACATTGTGACATATCGTCACAAAAAATCTCATAATGTTTTAAGTAAATTTGTGATTTTGTATTGGGCCATGTTCACAGCCATCCTGAGCTGCATGCAGCCACAGGGCACAGGTTGGACATCCCTAAGTACTCACTTAATGAAAGCAGGGTTTCCCAAATTCCATTGGCACAAACTGTTCAGCTCTTTGAAATACACGTGAAAACAGTTTCAGCACCATTTTGGGATAAACCACATGACTGAATTAGGGGGCTCAGTAGAAATTGTGGTTTTAGAGATTATTGTACATGTACTTTATACTGGTAGTCTCGAATGTATTCATTGAAACTGAGAATTGGAGCTGTGTGAGATTTGCATACTTATGTACATCAGTATGTAATTTACCTATCTCTTTATTAGTACTTAAAACAATAACATGGGCTTGATTTTTTTCAAGAACCCATTCAGATGATTGCTTTGTTAACATTTTCTTAATGAAACAGTAATTTGAGATTCTGTCTCCCAGATTTTAAGTGACCAAAACAAAGCATTACAGTTAGAAGTTCAGAAGCTACAGTCTCTTATTTCTGAACAGGTAAGGCTTTTCATGACTTACAAAGTAGAATATCCAATGTATTATAAGGTCTGCTTCTTAAATAGTAGCCAACTCATTCATTTTGAGAAATTTTGCTTAAGTATAGATAATGTCTTTTAATTGCATTTCTGTTGTTCCTGTGCTTATCAAACATCTAAATTAAATATAAGTTTTCTTCCTGAGAGGAAGTTAATGCTGACATGTTTATCAGCACCCCTCCCCTCCAAAGAAAGAAAAGCATAAAAGGATGCATAAAAGGAATTTTTAAAGCCATTTTGATATACTTGGCTCTCAGGATAAAAGTCTTTACACTTGGAGCCTGACTTTCTCTAAGGCAGCATGGTTTCTTAAAAAAGAGAATGGATTTGAAACCTAATCCAGCACTTCAAGCAGAGTGACATTGATCAGATTGCTTAACCTTTCTGAAACCTCTTGTTCTAAGTCTTTTCCATTTTATTTATGTCATAAACTTGGTAGATTTAAATGAGCAAGTTTATGTGCTTAGGCCACTGCTTCACAGATAGCAGACATCTTAAATCTCAATAAGGGAGATCTTTCCCTTAGAATACTTACTTTTTCCATCTCATTTCCAGCCCCTACCGCCAGCATACTTTTCTATATTTGTAGTAAGCCATCAGAACTGTACCAGCCTGAATGAGCATGGCTGCCTGAACTAGAGCCCTAGGCACCATCCACTTTATGCCTGTTTCTGAGACTTGCCTTCATACTCTTCTTCTGTACAACTCTTCAAATTTCAGTTTTTAAAAATATTCTAAAAATTCTTGACACATTAAAATAGAAGCTTTGCATGTGTTTGTAATACTGTTCAATTTTTAGAATGCACTTTTATTAGAAGCTGAAATGTAAGTTATTGCAAACAATAGCTCTTCCATTATAGGTACGTGCTTCCTTTTTTATTTTAAGATTCACATTTATACAGGTATTGAATTGGTATAAGTAGCTGTGCCAAATACTGTGGAAGTACTTTATTAATGTCTGTTTACTTGTCAAGAAGTAATCCACTTATTTTTCTCCCCTCTTCAGTTGATATTAAGTGTTTTGCTTAATCTTTAATACTTTCTATTTTCTTTACCCTTGCAAACTAAAGGTAGTAGGTGAGAAAATTCTGAACAGATGATATTTAGTGCAGACATATGACTTCATTCCTCTGTAATCTTGAAATGGTGTTAAATCTTATTTTAAATCTTAATCTTATCCCACTTTGTTGTGGTATAGTTTATAAGTGATACGATATTTCAATTGTAAGCTCTTTTCTACTTCTTTAACTTAATCTTTATTCTGTTTTGTTTTCCATTGCCATTTAGTTCTACTACTTAATTTATCATCCATCTCTGAAGTCTGGTTGTGTCTCAGTCTCTAGTTTCAGTTTAGTTGGCAGCCTTTTAAATTTTGAGTGCTACCTAAATAACAGCTATCAGATGCAACATCAGTGACTTGGATTAGATTGAATATGATAGGTGTTTTTCGGTTGTGTTAATTCTTACCCAGAAAAGCAGAATGTTGTTTTTGTAAGTTGGTTATCAGAGATTCTGGAACACCTATTTTAATATATAAGTTCATACTTTCTAAAATTAAGTTCATGGGAGATAGAAACAAATGCCTAGAAACTTCTGAATCTATCCTAAAATTTCAGTCGTAGAGGTGCTGGTAACACCTACTGAATTTTAAAAAACATTTTAACTTTTGTTCAGTACCAAAAATGGTACTCTCCATCATTAGACAAGAGTAAAACCATTAGCTTTAAATTTTTCTTTTTCTTAAAGTTAGGTAATATGATGCCCTAAAACTTGTTATTCTAATATCTTATGTAAACTATCACGTGTAGCAGTTAGTAATAAAAAAAATGAAGAATATTTTTTAAGCTCCTCTAATTTCTTTCTTAGCCTTTTATCTACTGTAAGGTTTCTCTGTACTTTAAAATATTGTTAAAATAACTTGTAGCATGAGATTGATTTTTTAAAAGTTTTACCAAGTGTTATAAATAGTCCACAGAACAAAATTTCATAGTCATTTGAGTCTTTTTTTTTCCTTAAAAAATTATTTGATAAGAGTGGAAACTCACTTTGTGGTACTAAGTTAAGCTCTTTGGTAAGATTTTTTTCTCTTGTTGTGAAAGCTGTTTTTAAAAGCATTGTAATAAGCATGTGACTATGGTAGTTTTTTGGTTGTAGTTCTGACTTGGTTATCTCATCTTGGCAGACCAAGAACCATCTCTAGGACCTTTTCTCTGGTCATTTTTATTGCTATTGGTAATGAAAGAAAAGATAAAGATTAGTATAATTTTCATTTTTTCCATTTCTACCTTTCTTTAACCCTTTGCTACCCATAATCAGAATTCCAAGCGGCAGTTGAGAGATAAACAGTTCAGTTATGAAAGACTACAGGACAAAAGGACTAAAAAAAGTTTAGTCCTTTTGCCCCATGGATTTATATCCTGGAGGAAAAGATTAAGTTTATTGAAGCAGAAACCAACAGTGATGCCAGGTTGTTGTTTCTTGAGGTGTAGGAAGCAGAAAGGCAACAAATACCGGGTAAGGCAACCTGTTGATAGATACACAGAAGAAGAGAAAGCTCCCTTTGGGATGTCAGCCTGTCGATAGGTGATGCTAATAGATTAGTTACAGAAATCTCATTGATTCTGAATAAAATAAAACTTTCTTGGGGTGGGGGTTCTTAGGTGTCCTTTTTATTTTTTGGTTAGCCCACTGTTTATTGAGCACCCACTATGTGCCCAGTGCCTTAGGGACACTCAGCCTTCCCTCTGGGAGCTCACAGTTCAGCCAGCTGGGCCCAGAGAAGTGGGTAGGACTTGGAGTCCTTTTATTTTTCAGCATCTTGACTTTAGCAAAGGAGCAGCATGGCTTTTTATTCTTTTTAAAAAATTATTTATTTTCAGAGAGAGGGGAAGGGAGAGAGAAAGAGAGTGAGAATCATCCATGTAGGGGAGAAACATCAGTTGGTGGCGTCTCATACACCCCCAACCAGGGACCTGGCCTACAATCCAGGCGTGTGCCCTGACTGGGAATCCAACAGGAGACCTTTTGGTGCACAGGATGGTGCTCAATCCACTGAGCCACACCAGCCAGCGCAACTTTTTATTCTTATTCTATTAGATTTTTAAGATTCAGTGATTAAGCCCTGGCTGGTGTAACTCAGTGGATTGAGCATCAGCCTGTGAACCAAAGGGTTGGGTCGTTGGTTTGATTTCCAGTCAGGGCATGTGCCTGGGTTGTGGGCCAGGTCCCCAGTTGGGGATGTGTGAGAAGCAACCACACATTGATGTTTCCCTCCCTCTGTCTCTCTCTCTCTAAAAGTAAATAAATAAAATCTTTAAAAAATATTCAGTGATTAAGATTATTAAGTAATAAAACTATTGGGACAGGAAGTTTTTTCTCTTTGCCTTGCTTTCTGGTTGTATTTTATTACAGAAGAATTCATTATTATATAAGATGCAGTTTTGAAATCTTCTAGGGAGAAAAATTGGATTGGACTAGAAATAATGTATAAAGTAAAAATGTTGGATAGATGCTAAGCTAGGTCAGTTTTGTGGTTTGAATATTGAATGAGCAGTTAACCAAGAGTACTTGTTAAAACTGTGACCTCATTAAAGGAGCTGTCGCTTTATTAAATATTTACTAACTGAGTAGGTTAGGAACTGTGCTGCATGCTGAGGCTGTAGAGATGAGTGAGACTTGGTTCCAGTCTTCAGGAATGTGGTTTAGTGTGGGAATAGATACATGGCACAGAAAAGTGTGAGGAATAAAATTCTTGAACTGTCTTGAACTGTGTATATAGGTTACGAGGAAGACATATGAATTCTGTTGGAAAGGGAGGGAGGGTGAAAATGGGCAGAGAAGGGACAGCTAAACCTGATTTTGAAAAATGGCTATGAATTTGATGAACAGCTAAGAGGCAGTCCAGGCTGAGGGGATATAGTGTTAAATGTCATGGTAGTATATGAGAAAAGTATATATTGAGAGTATACTGCAGAAGTGCAAAGTATGAGGTGTAAGGAGTAGAAAGTCACTAGGGCCTAATCATGAACTTTGTTGTGTAAGGACCATGAATTTGATTTAGTGTGAAAGTATGCCACTGAAGGGTGCTGCAAGAATGAATACGTGTTTTGTCTAGCATTTTAGGTATAGTACTCTGATGACAATGCAGTGTTTGAATTTATGTAGGGGCGTAGTATGTAGGACTCAAAGTAGAATGCAACTAAATGGTTAGCTTGGCCTTAGTAGTGTTTTGTTTTTTTTAATTGAGCTTTAATTGACATATTATATTAGTTTCAGGTGCACAGCATAATGATTTGATATTTTTGAATGTTGTGAAATGATCACTATAAGCGTAGTTAGCATCCATCACTATAGGTAGTACAAATTTTGTGTTGTCTTTTATGTGAGATGGTATTCATCAGAAATAAAGATGGGCAAAAACCATCTTGATGAAAGATTTGTTAACTTATTGAATGACTTATTTTTCACAGTTTATAAACCTTATTAAATACACTCTTGAAAGCTCCTATCTCCTTTCTGATGGAAAAATTTTTCCTGTTTGGAAATTCTTCTGGTATACCTCACAAAATAACCCTTATGGACTAGAATCAGGGAGAAGAATTGGGGTGTTGTCTTAGCTGAAATCAGTAAAGCTGAGAGCCTAACCTAGGGCATAGAAGAAAACTGGATGCATTTTAGGATTTGGATTTAAAATGGAAAAACTAATAGTGTGTGTTAAAAATGGTTGTAATAACATTGGAAAAAAATTGAGAAACTAGTGAAATTAGGGGAGAGCAGGAAGGGATGGGTGCTTAGCTGCCCGAAGGCCTAGGGATGCTGAGGGGAAGCCCTACTTTTGGACACATGATAAATTATGAACGTGGAGACTTGTGTGTGGGGGGGGGATGGCAGGAGGGGCCAATTGCAGGGGTCAATTTACGTGATGTGTTTTAATGCTTTACAAGGAGGATGTGTTCATGTGTTGCTTCTGAAATTTATAATCAGTTCTAAATATTGGTCTGGGTGGTGGTTATATAACATGAACATGTTTGCCTATATAAATGTTGTACCTTAGTTTTAAAAGTTAAAAAATCTATTTATACAAAGAAAGAACAAAGCCTTTCCTGGCCTTCGAGACCTGAGAACTTTTGATTTTTTATATTTGAAGAACTGAATTTATTAATGTAAAGGACTTCAGACAAATTCTGTTCTTAGCCTTAAGATTTTCTTTCGTAGTAATTAAAATATTATTTATAACATACTAGCCCATTTGGTACTTCATCATTTTCTCTTGTGTAGCTTGCTTCTCTTCTGTTTTAAGTTTGGTAAATTAATTCTTTAATTATTAGCAGTCTTCAAATATGGATCATTTTCCTAAATATTGGATTTATTTAAAAAGTAAACAATTTTCATAGGATTCTATTTCTAACGTAGTTTTACCCAGTGCAAAGTTGGTAAACTAAACTCTTTTTGGTGATTTTTATTTTAGCCTAATAAAAATGTTGTGGAACAAATGGAAAAATGGTAAGAGTTTATTATTTTCTTTTCGTATTTTAGTGACTCGCTTCTAACAATTTTGAGATAACAGAATTATTAACTGTATTAATTTAGCTTCTTAAAATTCTTTTTGTCCTTCATAATGGACAAGAATGGCATGCTTTTGAGTGATTTGATTTGGGGTTGTATTAGGTTTGTGGGTGTTGGGTGTGACAGTGAGTTATTTGTTTGGGTTAGCATGTAAACATGCATTACTTGAACACATTTTGCTTAATTGGTAAAGAAGAACTACCCTTAGACCATAATCAGCGATCCTCAGAAATGTTTCTAGAATTAAATATTATAAGGACTGATGGACACAGGAGTTAGTCCATGTAAAATATTTAAGAATGATGTTATTCATTTACCTTTAAAATAGTTCATACATATGTTTTAAATTTATAATTACAGCATTCAAGAAAAAGATGAGAAGTTGAAGACTGTTGAAGAGTTACTTGAAACTGGACTTATTCAGGTGGCCACTAAAGAAGAGGAACTGAATGTAAAGCACTTTTAGATTTGTTTTTCTTGTGAAGGGATTTTACTGTACTTTGTGTAAGATTTTTCCCATAGCTTTTAAGCTGCATATGAGTTACCCACATTTTATGACAATTTTTTCGTTAGATTTAAGATTTTATTAGAAATACTAAAATGCATAATTGATTTTAGCATTCAGTGCTTTAATGATGTAGATACTGTTGTTATGGTTTGTAAAATAGGCTTCCCAACTTCCACCCATGCTCAAATTATCATCATCAGTGATAACCAGCAGACTTCATAAGTTCATGAAGTAGTATTAGAGGCCAGAGAAAGGAGGGACTGCAGTTCTCTTTTATGGTTATCATTAACTAACTTGAGCAGGATAGATAGGGCACTAGAAGAAATAATTTAAAAAGATGATTTTGAGTTTAGTGTGACAAGTGGTGTGCTTTGTGGTTGTAAGATTGTGGAAACACACAGAAATAGTTGTAGGGATAATTGAATTAAAAATCTATTTGGTTAGCTCTAGAAGTTATAGGATTATAGACTGGTAGAAGAAGTGAGATTTGGGGGCCTTCCAGAGAGAGAGTCAGCTAAAGAAAAACGAGAAGCTTGTTTACTTTGAAATAGCTTTTTCTTTTTCAGAAAATTAAAGTATGTTCTGCTTATGTGTTTTTGAAAAAGGCAATAAGAACAGAAAATTCATTTTTGATGAAAGAAGTTCAAGACTTAAAGGCTAAGCAAAATGATCAGGTAATGTATTAGATCCTGCAACCATTTTCTTTAAAACAGTGAACAAACCTGTTGCATTCAAACATTGCAAGAATGTATTGTTTTGTCTGTTCCTGCCTTCTGCAAAGTGGAATTTGTCAATTACAGTTTTACTCTGTAAGTGATTAGTGACTTGTTTATCAGTAGTAGAGGCAGCAGTTTATTGGATGCTGACAATCTCTAGCACTAGGTAGAGTACTCTACATAGGAGGCCATTGCTTCTTAGGACAGTGATGAAAAGTTTTAAGTACACAAATAGAAAGTGAGACTCATTTAAATAATGGTAGAAGAGGCTACCTAAAATTAGGTAATTTTTAAAAGGATTTTATTATTTGTTTTTAGAGAGGAGAAGGGAGGGGGAAAGGGAGAAAAACATCAATGTGTGGTTGCCTCTCAAGCTCCCCCTACTGGGGAACCTGGCTTGCAATTCAGGCATGTGCCCTGACTGGGAATTGAACTGGGGACCCTTTGGTTTGCAGGCTGGCTCTCAATCCACTGAGCCACACAAGCCAGGGCAAAAATTGTGTAATTTTTTAGTTGAATTTTCTCTTTAGCTTGTTAGAATTATTAATTCTATAATTTTAGCATTTATGTGTTGATTTTTCTTTTGGCCTACACTTACCATAAGTAGCATTAAAGCTGCTTATTTTGAAAATGCTTCTCATTTTCATAATTATGACATTAAAATCTGTTAAGAATTGATTTCTGGGTTTACTTTTCCCATTTGGATTTTGGTGTAGTGGAAAATTTAAGGATAACATATTTTCTATTTCTGACCTATTTATATTTTGACCAAATGATTAACTAGGATTACTTTCTATTTCCAGGTCTCTTTTGCATCTCTAGTTGAAGAACTTAAAAAAGTGTAAGTGATGACATTATTAAATTGGTCTTCCTCTCTTGGTCTGTTTTCTTAGTGCTGATGAATCTTGTTTTATTGTGCAGTTGAGATAGTTGATGTGTGTTAGGTTACCTTTTACTCTAGAATTTTTCATTGATGGAGTAAGCTGTGATTTTCCCAGTACAATGTGATTGCTAAAAAAATTATTTCCATAATTGATTCCATTTATTATCCTAACTTGTGACATTGAATTGTTAATTTTCTGTTTCTGTGGTAGGAACTACTAAATAATAGGCTTTATTGGATAGGGAGATAAGTTCCTTGCTTGTATCTTCTTTCTGAGATGTCTATAAAGTTTGATGTCATAATTGTGTGTAAGTTCTGTCACAGCTTTTGTTGCCCTGAGAGCCAATATTGTTGAGAGGAGCTTGATTCTCCCTACAGTTTTTTAGGGTACAAGTCTTTTATTCTTTTGTGTACTTTTGAAGCATGTCACCAGCTTCTCCTTGCATGCATAGGGTTCAGTCACTTGGTAGTTACCGATTATTTCTCATTTAGAAAGAGCTTTAATTATTTCCACTATGCCTGATATGTTGTTATTTTACTTAAAATGGGGAGAATTCATTTGGTGAACTTTTTCATGATTCGGTGCTATTCTTAGTTGGTGATGATTTCTATTCAAGTTTAATACTGCATTTCTTTAAGAATTCATGAGAAAGATGGAAAGATCAAGTCTGTGGAAGAGCTTCTGGAAGCTGAACTTCTCAAAGTTGCTAATAAGGAGAAAACTATTCAGGTATTGTGAGAGAGAGAACTGTGTTTGTTTTTGTTTATCAACTTTAGTGAATACCATTTAATTTCATGTGTTTGTCTGTACACTGCATTTTATGTCAATTTCTATGTTTCCATTGTCCAATCTTGTCTGTTTTGTCATTGTCAAGGATTTGAAACAGGAAATAGAGGCTCTAAAAGAAGAAATAGGAAATGTCCAGCTTGAAAAGGCTCAACAGGTAAAAATCCCAGAGCCATAGCATGACAGATATGTTAGTGTATGTGTATTTATGAGCTCTTTGGTTTTTTTCTTGTTACTTGGGGGAAAAAACTTGTAGTTGTGTGATGTAAGTATATTGAGTTCTCACTTTATTTTTTTGCCTGATTTGAGAAAATGTTCTTGATATTTTAATCACTGTGTTTGAACTCTTAAAGATTCTTTTTTAGAAAATTTTCTGTATTTCATTTTAGTGTACCAATTTAGAACACAAAACACTTTGGTAAATCTTTTAACATTTTTTTAACTGCATGGACTGTAATGTTTTGTTATAGAATATGTATTGTCAATATTTGCCTTTGGAACAAAGTACAGATTTCATTGGAGGATTTCAGAGGTAGAAGTGGTTACTGGAAATAGATGGGTTTTGGTGAATTTAATCTAATAAGGCTTCATTGAAAAAAAAGGTGAGATTGCATGGGAGAGATGATTCATTCATTCATCCAACAAATTCATTCAACAACATTGGAGTTCCCTGTACTTGTCAAAGCATTATGTTAGTGATTGAAGATAATGTGCTGAATGAAATGGAGTATCGTGATGAAAAGATAAGACTTCTCTATATATAGATTGAGAGGTCAGGAAAGTCTCCTGAGGAATTGACATCTAAGCCAAGTTCTGAAGGGACTATAAGGGATAAAAGGTTCTATTACAAACTGTATATGATAAGAAAAGGAGATAAAGAGGGACAATATAGAGTGCTACTGAGTAGCTGGCCCTGAAGACTCAGAAGGAAGAGCTCTGATATGGTAGGGAGGTTTGTGGGCGGTTTAATGTTTTAATTTTCATAATCACAGAAGTATCACATTATTTAGACTCATTATTCATAACTATATTCCTTACCACCACCTGCCCTCTTACCCTACATTTTTAATTTGTTGCTCTTACTGTTGTTGGAGTCAAGAAATGACAAAATTAAAACACATCTCATTTTGGCATGAATAATTCAGCTAGGATATTTGTAATTTGGAATGTATCTATTTTAAAGTTTATCATAAAACTTTAATAAGGTAAGTTGAAAGGATTATGAGTTGCTTTTTTCTTTGTATTTCAGTTATGTATCACTTCTCAAGTTCAGGAGCTTCAGAACTTGTAAGTACCATTTCTTTCATTTCTCTTTAGTATCTCTTTTCAGCAAATTCAATGCAAATTTAATGAAAGTCATAGCTTCTTTTTGTTTGATTTCAAGTAATATTTTAGGGGATATCAAATTATAACCTCAAGGTCTTAAGTTTTCATTAGGATTTAACCTGTAAATTTTTTTAATGGGAATAAGGATAGAGTGGGAGGTTTTATTTTTCATGATTTATAATCTGAATATGACTATAATCTGAATATGACTATAATCTGAATATGACTTTTCATGATTTATAATCTGAATATAATCTGAAGTTTTATTTTTCATGATTTATAATCTGAATATGATGCTTTTTGCCCATTTTAATAGCCACTGTGAAACTGGCCATATATTTCATACCCAAACCAGTTGTAATAAGCTGTCTAAATTTGTATTGATTTAAACAGCTTGGTATGGGCTGAGAGTAGAGCTACCCTAATTTATTTAATATCTGAATCTATAGTGATAGATGGATTTAATCACCTTATGTTTCTTATTTTTGGTATTGTAAAATCTTGTATGTCTTTACACTTAAAATATTAACTTTTTAACTTATTTTAATTAGTTTGGGCTATAAATACAACCTAGAATATACTTTGCAGTATATACTATTTTGGCTTTGTATAGTCCTATAACATTTTCATTGATAGTTCTTTTTAACTTATTGTCAGATTAAAAGGAAAGGAGGAAGACATGAATACCATAAAGACTGTTTTAGAAGAGAAGGAGAAAGATCTAGCCAATAGAGAGAAATGGTTACAGGTGAGAAGATACAAATAAAAGTAAACAACTTTTTTTTTCAAAGACTTTATTTATTTATTTTTAGGCAGAGGGGAAGGGAAGGAGAAATGGAGAGAAACATCAATGCGTGGTTGCCTGTTACACACCTCCCACCAGGGACCTGCCCCACAACCAAGGCATGCGCTTTGACTGGGAATCGAACTGGCGACCCTTTAGTTTGCAGGCCGGCACTTAATCCACTGAACCACACCAACCAGGGCTAAAGAACTTTTATACTGGAATATCAATTCAGGTCATACCTATTCTTTTTCAGGATCTTCAAGAAGAAAATGAATCTTTGAAAGCTCAAATTCAGGAGGTAACACAATATAACTTGAAAGAGGTATAGTATAAACAGGTTACCAGCATATTACATAAAAATGAGAAATATTGATTTTACTGTATTAGAAAGCAAAGAAGTATTGATTTTACTGTATTATCTGAGTTTCTTTGCTTTTAAAATTATTGTAAAACTCACAGACACAGACAACAAACAGTATGGTCAGGGAATGTGGGGGTCAAAGGGTAAAGGGGGTGAAATATATGGTGACAGAAGATTTGGCTCTGGGTGGTGGGCACACAGTGCAGTATGCACATGGTGTATCATGGGGTGTACACTCGAAACCTATATAATCTTATTAACCAATGTCACCCTGGTAAATTTAATTTTAAAAAGTCCGTAGGCTTCATGACATGATTGATAATGGAGTTAGAAAGTTGTTTAATGTAATATTGACGAATAAATATGTATTTTTAATCTTTAAAAAGATTATTGTTATACCATAGCTTTGTTGTTGATAAAATAAGTTAACTTTTATCCCTGTCAGGTCAGTTTTTTCTTGATTTGTTAGGCTAAGCCTAAAAGCAATTTCCTTACATTTTCAGGTGGACTATTAAACTTATCCTTAAGTGTCTGTATTTAATTGGTGTATTAATGTCTGATTGTTTTAAAAAATGGATATTAAAAATTAAGTTAAAACTTTAGTCAGTTTTAACTGACTAAAGTAATAGTTAATTTTTTGTAAACTTAAAAGTGTTCTAAAAAGTCTGTTAATTAAAAAAAATAAAAAAGTAAAACCTAAAATAAAAAAATTAAGTTAAAATTCATTGTTTCTGTTTTATAAATGACACAGTCTTAAATTCATCACATATAATTAAGTTTTTATATTATTGGTGAGGTATTCTGTATATGTACATATATTATGGTACCTGATCTTTTTAATGTTAGAACTAAAAATGGGAATCTGTTTCTTAGGTATGTTCTGCATCACAGTTTGAAGAACTTGGGACTGTGTAAGTATACTTAGCCAGCATTTTAAAGAGAAAGTTCTCATTATTTTTCAGAACATGGTTGAATATTTTAATGAGTTTCTTCTATGTCATTAATTTTCTCGTTAAGTAGGATTTGTAGTCCAGAGGCCCATAAGCGAAGTCTCTGTTTGGTATAATAAAACATGGGCCCTTTAAGTGCTTTCAGATACCTGGAGACTTTATCCTTTACAAACCCTTCAAATCCATTTTCTGAAATATTCTTTCTGCTTAGTATAGACTGGTTTTACGTTTTTTTTCCCCTCAAAAAATGAAGTATGCAATTTTTGTAAAGAGAGGTTAGATTTATTTCAAGTTAAAATTATTTTAGTATTTGAAAGAATATCTTTGAATTAACCAGATGCTAATTTTAACCATAATCTTTATAATAAATACTATTTCTATAAAAGTAACTTGTTTATTGGGGAAAAGGGTATCTGCTATTTTATCAGGTATGTTGTTCAGAATAGTAAAAATATTGTATCTGATTAGCATAAGAGGTATCAGTCTTTGTAGATGTTTGCCTTAGAAAATTTTTTATCCTATAAAGTCTGTTCTCTTAAAGTAAATCAGTTTACAGTGGTGAAAAGGGTACCTAGAGTTTATCTTTTTGGTCCCCTCTAGAATTACCTTTAAGAGATTTTTGCTTTGATGTGATGTCATCAGTTTTTATTGATGTTTAAGAAGTAGCCTAATAATCTGTGTCTTTAGAAGTAAGATATTGTGAGGATATATATTAGGTCATTGCCTTCAGGAATACAAAGGAGATGTCTCTGTTCTCGGCACTAAGATTGCTCATTACAACTAATTTTTTATCTTGTGGGTATTGTATAACTGTCTAGGTGCTTTTGTCATGCTTGGTAATAGATTAGAATATGATTGTGGCCTATTTATACTTAAGTATATATATCTTTAAAGTATGTAATTTTAGATTTATTTCTACTTCACATTTTTTAAAAAATCACGAGTATTTTGTAGGGGAAGCAGTTGTAGCTTACATAAAAATTGAGAGAAAAGTATAGATTTCCCATATACCTCCCTCCACTATGCCCCTTATTATTTACGTCTTGTATTAGTGGTACATTTGTTACAATTGATGAACCAATATTATTATTGACTAAAGTTTATAGTTTCCATTAGGGTTCATTCTTCATCTTGTACAAGTCTATGGATTTTCAGGAATGTATAATAATATATCCATTTTTACGGTATCATAAAAAAATAGTTTTGCTGTCCTAAAAGTCTCCTTCCTGTGCCCCACCTACCCCTTCCTTCACTCCTCCCCTTCTTAACTTCCCACTTTTCCTGCCTTCCCTCCCCCAGCTATTTGGCAGCCTCTGATCTTTTTACTGCCCCTAATTTTGCCTTCTCCAGAAATGTCATAAGATTTGAGTCATACAGTATGTAGCCTTTTCAGATTAGCTTCTTTCACGTAGTAATATGCATTTAAGATTTGTTGTTTCTTTTTAGTTCTTAATCTCACTCTTCCTGTATGCATTTTTGGCGTTTTCTTACTTTTTAAAAAAGATTTTATTTATTTATTTTTAGAGAAAGAGGAAGGGAGGGAGAAAGAAAGGGAGAGAAACATCAATGTGTGGTTGCCTCTCGCATACCTCGCATACCTCGAACTGGGGACCTGGCCTGCAACCCAGGCATGGGCCCTGACTGGGAATCGAACCAGCAACCCTTTGGTTCACAGGCCAGCACTCAATCCACTGGGACACACCAGCCAGGAGGCTTTTTGTCAGTTTTCAAGTAGACCTAGTAAACATGTTGAAATTCTAGATTAAGGTGGGATAAAAATAATATTCAATTCAGCAAATATTTCAGAGCCTGTTTTGTACCTTCTGACACTAGGAATACTGAAATGGCTAAAATGGGTTTCTGCCTGAGGAAATATATAATTAAACAGATCATTTAATATTATTAAGTGTTATGCTAGAGAGGTCTGTGTTTAAGGTGACAAAGGAAATTGGGATTCACGTGGTCTGTATATATAGTAAGACATGTCTATGATGGATTAGGGAGAACCAGATTAAATTATATGTAGCGTCTCTTCAGTACAAAGGCTTTGGAATAAAATTGTATTCCAAATTTAATCTAATTATTGCTTTCATTTTAAATTTTCCTCCTAGATAAAGGTGTACTTCCTTAAGAACTATTAAGTATGAAATAAATTGTAGCAGTTTTAGGATGTACTTGACTTTGAGTTGAATAATTCTGGCAATAATTGTTTTTTTAAAACATTTATAAGTTGGTATAATATGGGAAAAAAGCTGATAGGCATTGTTTCCGCTATCTTTTTTTATCTTACAGATGAAATGGAGTCTGGTTGTCCTTTTTTATGTGTGTAACTAAATATAAGGTCTTTGTAAAAATTCTAGGTTGAAAGAAAAGGAAAATGAAATGAAGAAAGTAGAAAGTATGCCAAAAGAGAGGGAGAGTGATCTTTCTAGCAAAACAAAGCTGCTACAGGTGAATATTCTTACTTAAAATTAATTGTGTGAATTATTGTCTTTGAATGTTTTTGAAACAATTTTAACTACTACAAAAGAAAATAGAATACGGAATCACTCTCTCTCCCACCTAGCTATTGGGTCTCATTCCTCAAAGATCACTTATTATTCGTTTGCATATCTTTTGAGAATGTGCCCAAGCACTAGTGTGTAAGTAACCAAGCAAATCGGGGCTTGGCCACATGGCACCTTGATTTAGTGCCCAACAATTAGTGTTGAAGAAATCAGATTTTTATTTACAGGTTTCCAAACTTGGTGGTGCTGAGAGCATTCCTCCTCAGTGCCCTGTTCTGTCACAAAACCCAGCACTTCCCTTGCTACCCAAAAGGCCGTAAGCCAAAAACCATGCCCAGAAGTTCCCCATATCCTATCTGTTCTTAAGCTGGTTGCTCATGCAGATCTCTGTCCTCTTTGGAAAATGCTCTTGGTGGGTTTCAGGGTTGCCAACCACTGCAGCAGCTCTCTCCTTCAGGATCTGGGGTACTTGTCCTTGTGGTGGGTCAGGAAAATATGTGCCCTTTCCCTGGGGCAGCAGCACAGCTATTACTTGCCATTGTTATGTGAAGTATTTTAGCAATGCACCCACTCCTTCCCCCAACTGAGGCTTGTGGGGAGCATGCTCTGCTCTTTTGGGGGAACCTCTGCTCTGCACCCTGTTCACGTATACTTGTTTTTTATATTTAACTATACATGTGTATTTTGCTCCTTCTCCCCCATTAATAATGTTTTTGAGATCTTTGCACATAAACACTTTTCTGTCTTTTACTTTTAATGGCTTTATGGCGTAAAGACTTTATGGCATTTTGTTTTATGGTTGTGTCATCCTAGTTTATGGATACCTAGATTATTTACAGTTGTGATTCTTGTTACAATAATTCTACAGTGAATATTCTTACACAAATTTTCAATACTGTTGCTAGTATATCTGTACCTAAAATTCCTAAAAGTGAAATTATGGTGCAGAGGTTTCTGCAGAGGTTTTTAAATTTCCTTTTTGAAGAGATAGCTAAATAGAAAATTAGTACATCCTCACCTTCCTGTAGTTAATATTGAAAGTACTTACAGAACATTCATTTGAAGTGACAGCAGATTTTAGAAGCCTGCGTTGTCTCTGACTTCTCACATTCACATTTCACACTCCGAGTGTTGGTCCTGTCATATTCCCATTCCCTCCCAAACAGGCTCATTTTGAATTTGTTGGATAATACTCTTGGAGAATGCTCCAAGAGTATTTTTCCTAATTTGCATTCCCACCAGTTGAGGGCCATTTCCTTTTCATCCTCTCCAACACCGACAAAGGTGAAAACATTTGGTGTCATGGTGTTATGCTTGGTAGACGGTCAGGCTGTTTTAATTAGCGTTTGATTGTGAGGGATGTTAAGCACTCCTCCTTCGTATAGGAATTGGCCTTTAATTTCTCCCACATTTTTTCTCCAGGTTAGCTTTTCTTACTAATTTGTAAGATCCTTTTTAACGGAAGGGGAATTAATCTTGGCATGTGTGAGGTGATTTGTTTGCTTAAGTTTTTCTTTTGACTTCATTTGTGTTTTTTTCCCTCCTTTTGGAAATTTAAAACTCCTGTGTACAATGAAAGAGTAACAGTGAAGTAGCAGTAACAGTGAAGATTTTATTTAGCACTCAGTATTTTTATAAATTTGTACATGTTTCTATTAAAATGCTTGGTGACATATGGAATATACGTAATTTTTACCTTTGGTGTTGTCTTAATTTTATGTACACCAAGGTAGGTAATTCTTTGAGTTTTAAGTCTTGGGATGAAAGGTATCTCTCATGGTATGGTCATAAAAACAGTTCACATTTCTAATATATTTTATAATTTATTTTTGTTTAGCTGTTTTATCATTAGGTACTTTGAGTAAGTTATGAGAATAACATTTAAACTTAAAACAAAGGCTAGCCACATTATTAAATAACCCACAATTATTTTATCTCAGTAGTTCTGCCCCCCAGGGGACCTTGAGCAGTATCTGGAGACAGGTGTGGTCGCCACAGCTGGCAGAGGGCTGCTGTGGCACCTAGTGGGTGGAGACCATGGGCGCTGTGGAACATCCTCAGTGGGCGGGACAGCCCCCGCAGCAAAGTCGCATCTAGCCCAGTGTATCACTAGAACTTGTCCTACTGGTTTGAAATGCCCCTGGTTCTAACTTCTTATAGGCATTTGGGTCTGTTTCTGGATTCTATTTTCTTCCATTGAGACATACCCACTTTCAGGCTAGTACTAAATAATTTAATTATTTTATAATTAGGGATTATTATACTCTCTTAACATTTTTACTATTTTAGAATTTTCCTGGCTTACATGATATGTTTCAAAAATTTATACTGGAAATAAAAATCTCTGCTCAGATTATTGATGTTTAATTTTTGTTTAAATAGGAGGTACAAGATGAAAACAAATTGTTTAAATCCCAAATTGAGCAGCTTAAACAACAGAACTGCCAACAGGTAGGTACTGGTAGGTGACTCGCCATTGATTTTTATGGTGAAAAATTGTATCAGCTGTGGTGGTTTACAAGTATTCTTACCATTTTGGCTGTTCATTGAGAACGAAGTATGTGTCATTTTTATTTATGTGTTTATCAAGTTTCCTGAAAATCAAAGCAATTTGCTGTGCCATATCCAAGATAAAGTCCATAATTTATAAAATATGCACAAATAACATTGATCTGTATTCCAGATCTGCTATGTATCTGTGTGTGTGTTTTCAGGTCTTCTAGAATTTTTTCAAGCAGGTCAGTTAAAATCCCATAGAGGTCAGTTTTAACTTATGTGTGTATACCCAGCCACTCTTTACCTCAAGTAATTGGAGAGAAACGAAGAAATGTGTAATATTTATTATAAGTTATAGTTTACTACTGTTTCATATATTTTTTGAGGTATAATTCTGCTTGGTTAAAATTAAAAAAATGTTAAACATGTTATCAAAATATCCTTTAAATTAATTTATGAACCTATATGAATAAACTAAGAAAGCATTTTGAGGGGCAAAAAAATTAGTTCCTGTGGACAAGAAGCATATAGTAGTTTAATTTGAGATATTGTAGTCATCAATGAATAAATATATGTGAAGGGCTATATACCTTTATATATTATATAAAATCTTTTTGTTGCAGGCAAGTTAACTGTTTGTAATTTTTCTTTTGACTTCATTTATGGTATTTTTTGACTTTCAGAAGCTTAGTGTAGTTAAATAGAAAATACACAGTATGAAAATTTTAAGGTATTCACTCATTCTTTGCACCTTGTGGGAAATTGATAAATATTTGTTAAACAAAGAGTTTAAGCATGTAGTCATGGTGAAGATTTTATTTAGGACTCAGTACTTTTTATAAGTTTGTACTTGTTTTTATATAAATTACTTGGTGACGTATAGAATGTATTAATTTTTACCTTTGGCATTGTCTTAATTTATATCTGAGAAGAGGCAAGTTTTCAAAGTCTTTTAGAAAGCTTTGTTTTGAAATAACGTTTAACTCTTTTAATAGGCATCTTCTTTCTCCCCACATGAAGAACTATTAAAAATGTGAGTAATAATTTTGATTCATAATCTGGGAAGTGGTAACTTTTTGTGTACTAAATAGTTCTAAAGCAATTTAATGTAACTGCAAATGGTCACCCAATTTTTACGTTTCTGTTTGGCTTTTGAACTGCAGATCAGTAGAGCTTAGCTTTGCCTTTGGCTGAGATGTACCTTTTTATGGTATCTTATTTCTTTGAACATTTTATTTAGATTTTATTTTTGGGGAATTCAGAAAACAGCAATCAAATTAAACAATACTTTTTGAAGGCTTTACTTATTTAACCTAAATTTTCACATTTATTCTATCATGGTGGAATTAAATGAAGAACATTTTGGCTTAGCTTATGCATTTTTAAAAAAATCTTATAATCTTTATGCTTGTTTTCTTTTAAGGAGACTTTTTTTAACTGAAATTTTTTACTGTTGGCCTGTATGTTTCTGTAAGAAGCTACATACATTTAAAGGTCATTTCAGATAGGTATGTTTCAACATGTTAAATGTCAAGCATATTAATTAACAGGTGATATAAGTATCCAAATGTTCTTTCATTATGACTTGTTTACAGAGTTGGTGGTTTACTAGTTTAGAATTATTTACTGTAAAATTGAGTCTTGGGTTTGACCATATAGAGCAAGGGTAGACAAACTTTTTCTATAAATGGCCTAATGGGGAATATTTTATGCTTCATGGACCACATAGGTCTGTGTCATGTATATTTATATGTATATATGTACGTATATATTATTTTTCAAACATGTACAATCAGCTCTTGGCTGGAGGACCATACAAAACCAGACTCAGAGCTTTAGTTTGCCAGCCCCTTATATGGAGCCTTATTCCTAGGGAAGAGCTATTCAACATTAGTAATTTAACCAGTTACTCAGGCTGCTCTCCAGTATAACAGAATTGAATTGTGACTTTTTGCCATTGTTTTCTTCATTTCTGGGAAATAACTAATTCATTAAACAGAACCAGAAAAACAAGAACCTCATGACTATTAGGAAAATGACAAGGGAATACCCACCCCACATTAATAGTGTACTTTTACTGTGGGTTAACCACTTTAAAAAATTCACAACTGGTTTTATTACCTTCTGGAAAAAAATTAATATATTTAAGAGAGTGTTTCTGCATCAGTTTCACTCTTCTGAGAATACCTTCCTTACTACCTCAGATAAAAATAGAAATAACTACAACTATAGCAGTTCATATATTCATGAACCATTTCTTTAGGGGATGATTTCACTTCAATGAAATTTCACTTAAATATCAGCATGTCCTATTGTAACAATTTATTTAAAGAATTATTTCTGAAAGTAAGAATTCATGGATAGGCTTTCTGTGGTAGTAGTAGCTAAGATTAGTAGCTAAGCTTAAAGAGTTTGCTTATTAATGAATTTTTTCGAAGCATCATTTACTTGCTGTTTTTATTTTGTAGTAACAAATATTATATTCACTGTTTACCTAAAACATTGCTTTATGCATTTATGTTTTGGTTTAGAATTTCAGAAAGAGAGAAGGAAATAACTTGTCTCCAGAATGAGTTAGATTTTTTGAAGGATGCTGTTGAACATCAGAGGAAGAAAAATAATGTAAGCATATCTTTATTGGAATAAAGCTTTTCTTTTTAGTTGTTCACTGAAGTATCATGGTTCAGAATTTTAAAAAAATCTTTTACTTTAGATTTTTCTTAATCTTGTAAGTACTATTTTGTGTATAGCTTTTTGGAGGAGGATTATTGGGGTCATTTTATTGGAGAACAGATTTTTCTAAATGAGTAAGTGGTAAGACCAATTTGTATACTTCTGAATAGTATTTAAAATATTGAAGCTATAATTATTACAGCTTCAGATTAGTTTTTTTATTAAAATATAGTTAACTTTCTATTGAACTTTTGTTTGGGAAAATTATTCCTTCAGTTCAACATTTTAAAATCAAGGTATTTCCTCTTTGTAAACTAAAAGTGATGCCAGTATTCAAATGAAGTGTTTTCAGTAATGAAATCTTTCAGAGTTTTCTGGAACCCCCTTTTTTTTTTAACTGAGGTGGTTCGAGTTTGGGGAATTAAGCATGTTAGGGCCCGAATACTTTTGTGCTGCAATGGGAAGTGCTCTAAGAAGTGTAAGTCCTGATACTCTTACTAAATTTAAATAGTGAATTAAGGTGAATTTCTTCAGTTCTCTCTGACCAGAAGGTGACACCTGTAAGGAAAAGACATACATTTTTGGTAGAGAAGGAATTTTTGTGCAAGAGTATAATTGTTAAGAATTAAGGAAGGTTAAAAATGTTAATGAAATCTAAGGGGATATTGATAGTAAATTGATGTGTTTTCTAACGGAAGTAAAATTTTTCAAAGTTTGTGTTAATTTATCAGTTTAACAAGTTGAAATGTCCCTGCACTTCTGAGTTTGTCAAAATTAGGTATTGTAATTGCCCTCATGTATTCATGTAACAGTACTAATAGCATCGTTACTAATGGCGTCGCTTGGCCACAAAACCTGAATTGATTTTGCCAGTGTACTGCTAACACTCTAACTGTGTTTTGTTATTGGGATTCTGAGATAAAGAGTGCACAGTAAATGCCATTCTAATGCAGCAGCAGCAGCAGCAGCAGCAGCTACAGCAGCAGCGCTGGAGGCATTGATGTGTATGAAAGGAGCCAGGACACTGGAGGCAAGCAGATTGCTAGTTCTGCCACTTCATTTGTTGTGTACACTTGACCTAAGCTTTTAAACGATCTGAGCTGTGGATTCCCCATCTATACAGTGGGAATAAATGCCTCTTAGGGTTGTTGTGATGATCAGTGAGAATTTATGTGAAATGCCAAGTGCAGTGTTTTGAACATAAGTAAGCATTCAATAAATGGTGGTTATTGGCTTTTATTTTTTGTTTTTAGTCTGTTTGGATTTCTAAATCTGAAGAATGACTGACATAGAGCAGTTTGTCCTTTCTTGTATTTGTTAATGAAATGCTGTTAAACTAGATCTTTCAGAGTTCCGTTTCCAATGACCTCTGTTTCTCTTCCAAGAGAATGTGTTTTATAGCCTTCCTGCCTCCTGGTTTGCCTGGATCAAGTAGCTCACACAGTTCATGTCAGGTTGCTTTATGACATACACATTTGACCATGCCAAGAAAGATACAGAAGCACTGTGAGTTACTATGTCATTCCTAGGTAGACTTGAAATGTGTTAATTCAATAAAACATTTAGAGAAAAAAAATGTTAAGCTGCAGTGGAAAATCCTATGAGTGACACAAGGCCTTGTTTAAAAGTCACGTGTAAAGCTTTTCGCATTCTTATGTATTTGCTTTGTCCTTAATCCTTTAATATTTGGTGTATCTGAAATCATATTTGTAATCTTGGTATGTGTGTTTATTTTTCAATGCTTTCTTCTTTGTCACATGTGCACAGTAACTACTTTAAAGCTGGCATATTCGGCGTGAATACTAAAACATGCGAAGTGGGCATCTTTATTTTCTCATTCAAATTTCTAAACATTGCTTTTTATTTTTTGCTAATATACATATTTTTCCATTGAAATAATTTTGCAGTAACCAGCATTTAAATGCAGTGCAAAATACTGATGAAATAAAAAGCAAAAATCTTTCAATAATGGATAAACTGAAATCATTCTTTCTAAAAATGATTAGGACCTTCGGGAGAAAAACTGGGAAGCAATGGAAGCATTGGCATCAACTGAAAAAATGCTGCAGGACAAAGTGAACAAGACTTCCAAGGTTGTAATGCTGACTCCTAGAAGCAATCCATTGAACAGAGAAAATCTGCAGCTTGTCTTAAAATTAACAGACTAAAGCATTTAATTATACTGCAATTTAAATATAAAATCTTATCCATCCACATTTATCATCTCTGCCATCTCTGCTTTTTTCATCTACTCCTTGAAGCTTTAATTTTGGGCATGCTGGTTTGTTGTGATTACCTGATTGTTTAAGCTTTGGTGCTTACTGCTTTTAAGCTGAAGAGTCTCGGGGGAGCTGTGCCTCCCATGTAAGCTCCTGTGAGATAGACAGTGTGTGCCTGTTGCGTTGGTTGTTAAAACTTTGATGAAAGTCCTGAGCCAAAAATATCTCACTGAATTAATAAGTACATTCAAATGCCTAGGATGCACCTACAATGCACAGTAAACTCTCCTAGGTTCTTTGGGGCACTCCAAGATACTCACACAAGGTGGAAAATAATACAAGTCTTAAAAGTGCAGGGAAGGGATCACTTCTTGGTATGTTATTGGGGATGGTTCCTTACAAGAGAGGGAAATAAAATTAAACTTTAGGTTTTGAAGTGGCTGGGCAGTAACGATACATGTGTTATGTTTGGTATGAAGTATTAATATAAGCGGTAATTCTCTTGACCAGAGTATGTATAGTGCTCCTGAAACATTTCTGTCTTCAGTGTGATACAGGATATTCTCCCTGAGCTCAAGTTGTCCATGGGTTTGAAGATTTCTAATGAATTATAAATAAAGAAAAGTTGTTTTTAAAGATTGTGGAAACTGAATGTGCCAGATTAGTCAGGCGTTTTGAAAATTCCTACCAAGAATAAATGTGGAATAGTAATTTGAATTTTATAGATGGGTTAATAAAGCTCATTAATTATGTGATTCAATTCAGCATTCTATAAGTATTTTGTGTGCCCAGGTAATCTGTTGAATGCTAAATGTAAGTCTTAGTGACATTTGAAGGACTTTTTTTTAAAGTAGGGTTTTAATAATTTTTTTAATCATCATTTGTTTATAGTTGTATTTCCTTTCATGTAGTGGAAATTTACTTATATGCTTATCTACCTTGCCCTAATTTTCACTAAAACCTAAGCTTGAGACAGCTGGCAGATGTTGGGAGCAGAGAAGTCTAGACCAGGGAATAGAAAAACCTAGTCCAGGGAGGGTATTGTTTCATTGTGAGCAATTGCAATCAGTGCTATCAGCAGTGGGGGTCCTGGCATAGTTTCTGGTTTTTAGAACTTTGTTTTTCATGGTTAAGGGCTACATTTTAGCTTTCATTTTGGTAATAAGACTGGGTATCTAGGAAGTACTAATTTTTTAATCATTCTGCAAGAAGTTATTTGCTGCGTGTCATAGGCATTCTGGCATATTATGGTTCCAAAAGAAAGCTAGAGTTTGTCCATGTTTCATCATGTATTTGGTGATGAGTATAAGAATTTATCTGCATTTCAGAACTTACCACCAAGTGCAAGATGGCTTCTTGCATAGCTAGTAATCTACAGAGACTAGAACTTACAATCCTCTGTTTTAATGGAACCTAGTCCTCAGCATAGCTATAAAGTGGTACTGATTGACCCAGAATCACAAGTTGTGCTGTAAAGAGGAAACGTTCTTGAGGAGCTACTATAAATGTTAAGTTCACAAGAAAGATACTTTACATATGTTACACTCAGGTTAAGATAGTAAGGAAATTATAATGATGCAGTTTTCAATTATTGGATCTCTTCTAGATGTTACAGAGGAAAGGAAATTGTATCCACAACCAAACTACTTTGTCAAATGAAAACTTTTTAGCTAAAATTGTTAATACAAACTAAAAGTAACTTCTCATCTTTATGCCTCTTGGTTAAAAGTTAGACACTTACTTCTTTACGTTCTTTTTCCCTTAGAAAGTTTTTGAAAAACATTCTGTTTCAGTGTCTCTTTTCCTAAGTGATTTTCTTTAGATACTGCTCTCCCATTTTTATGGTCAGATTGTAAAAAATGACCTCTTAATTGTCTCTGAATTGGATTGGCAGTTAAGCATTGTCCTTGAATGAGTATTCCATGTTTTGTTTAGTTAGGTGGGTGTATTCCTGAGAAATAGTAGATAGACTTCATTGAATTATTTAAAATACCACATTAAAGGATCTCTTTTTAAATCCTGCCACTAATCCTGAATAAAGTAACAGCTTTTTGTGTGTAGAAAATATGATTAATCTCTAGTTTTTTATTGTGTGACTTTAGATTTTCATGTTACTGGATTTTCTTGAAGTGTATGCATCTTAAACCTGTAATAGTTTTCAAAGATCACATTTAAGTGGAGGGAAATCGGGTTGAGATCTTGCTAGCTTGCTTGTCTTTTGCCATCTGGTGAACTTCACCAATGTTTTGACATGAGTTTTTTGGCTTGGTTTAGATGTGTATTTTTTTTAGCTCTCATTTTTTATCTTGTAGATAGGTTGAATATTGGATTTTTATTTTGTATGTGATCAAGCCATTACCCTAATTTTGACAAACTGGTTTTGAATTCATTGGTATCCATTAGACTTGGATTTGGATTTAAATTCACCAAATTTAGACATGCATTTCTAAGACTTAAACTTTAAATTTATAGCTGACAGGGTCCATACACAAGTGTCAGAATTAGTCTTGATTGATGTTTGGCATTGGTGACGTAATATAACATCAGTTTTTCCTTCTTTTTCCCATGTGCACCACCCATCAAATTATGATTTTTTTCTTTGTTCAGACTAAGTAGTTTTATCTGGCCTTGAAGCTGGAAATAATGAAAGTTGCCATTTTAATCCCCTGGCATTATAGTCCATCAGTGTCCTGTGTTTTCGTAGAGATTTGCTAGTCAGTAAGCCTCAGTTCCATTGCCCAGATGCTTACTTTCTACATGTAGTTTGTTTCAACTATAGAAAGTGGTTTTTGTACATGCAGTTTAAGGTTTTAGCTGCAGGAAATGTATTTTGTGTTTTGGGTTTTATTTGGTTTTCGAAGTGTTCCTGGAGGGACAAATCACTTGATTTCTAATGGCAAGGAAAATGTCTGTGTAGTCAGATACAGCCTTGGCTTGATTAACATAAGACATGACTTGTTATTTAGGGGGCTCTAGAGATTTTGTAGATTTTTTATGGAAGCATTTTCACATTTTAAAATGGGAAAATTTTGATATTTGTCAGTATTAAGATGAGTTTTGAAGACATTTTGACTTTCTCCTCCCCTAGAGCTTAAAAGACTTCACCTTGTTTTTTGTTTTCAATTCCATGATCTTGTAAGTTTGATTCAATCTTCTGCTTTAGGAAAGACAGCAACATGTGGAAGCTGTTGAGTTGGAAGCTAAAGAAGTTCTCAAAAAATTATTTCCAAAGGTGTCTGTTCCTTCTAATTTGGTAAGATTTACTTATTATTTTTTCAAAACATGGCATTTTTATCACCCATCAAGGAAGCTGTGAAGAAGTTGCATTTGTACTTTGCACTTGGTTTTAATAGTGCATCAATTCCTTATTCCTTTCCATTTTTAACCTAGTGTGCTTTTAGGTAGTGAAGGTCAGAACTTGATTCAAAACTTATTTGTGTTTACCTAGCTGATACTTTTGTTGTATCTCTAAACTTTATTTTTTTAATTATATTTCATTGATTATGCTATTACAGTTGTCCTGACTTTCCCCCTTTGCCCCGCTCCATACAGCACCACCTGCTCCCTCAGGCAATCTCCCTACCATTGTTCATGTCCACAGGTCATGCATGTGAGTTCTTTGGCTACTCCCTTCCCTAGACTGTACTTTACATCCCCATGGCTGTTCTGTAACTACTGATTTGTACTTTTTAATGCCCTCACCTCTTCACCCATTCACCCCCACCCCTCTCCCATCTGGCAAACATCAAAACGTTCCCTGTATCTATGATTCTGTCTCTGTTCTTGTTTGCTTAGTTAGTTTTTAGATTCAATTATTGATAGATACATATGCTTTGCCATTTTGTTATATAAGAAAAAGAAGAAGATTAAAGTTATGGCATTAAGTCCTTTTAATAGTTTATATAATAATGGTTTGGTAATGATGAACTCCTTTAGTTTTTTTCTTGTCTGGGAAGCTCTTTATCTGCCCTTTGATTCCAAATGATAGCTTTGCTGGGTGGAGCAATCTTGGCCATAGTTCTCTGCTTCATGACTGAATATTTATTGCCAGTTCCTTCTAGCCTGCAAAGTTTTTTTTGAGAAATCAGCTGACAGTCTTATGGGCACTCCTCTGTAGGTAACTAACTTCTTTTCTCATGCTGATTTTTTAAAGTAAGATTATTTATTTATTTATTTTTAGACAGAGGGAAAGGGAGGGAGAGAATTATCAATGTGTGGTTGACTTTCACACACTCCCTATTGGGGACCTGGCCTGCAACCCAGGCATGTACCCTGAATGAGAATCGAACTGGCAACCCTTTGGTTCCCAGGCTGGTGCTCAGTCCGCTGAGCCACATCAGCCAGGGCTTTCTCTTGCTGATTTTAAGATTCTCTCTTTATCTTTACCTTTGGCATTTTAATTACGATGTGTCTTGGAGTGGGCCTCTTTGAATCCATCTCGTTTGGGACTCTCTGTGCTTCCTGGACTTGAATGTCTATTTCCTTCAACAAATTAGGGACGTTTTCTTTCACTGTTTTTTTTTTCCAAATAGATTTCCAATTTCTTGCTCTTTCTGTTCTCCTTCTGGCAGCTCAATGATGTGAATCTTGGACCTCTTGAAGTTGTCCCAGAGGCTGCTTATACTATCCTCATTTTTTTTGGATTCTTTTTTCTTCTTATTGTTCTGTGTGGTTGTTTTTGGTTCCTTATGTTCCAAATCATTGATTTGAATATCAGCTTCATCCACTCTATTGTTGTTTCCCTGTAAATTGATCTTTATTTCAATTAGTGTATCCTTCATTTGTGACTGGATTTTTTTGTGCTGTTCACGTCCTCACTTTATTACTAGTGCTTTGAACTGTGCATCTGATAGATGGCTTATCTCCATTTAGTTTAGCTCTTTTCCTGGAGTTTTGATCTGTTTCATTTGGGCTATGTTTCTTTACCTCATTTTGGCAGCCTTCCTGTGTTTGTTTCTATGTGTTAGGTAGATCTGCGTTGACTCTGTGTCTTGGTAGTGTGGTCTAATTGAGGGGGTGTCATTTTGTTGGGTCCAGTGGCACAACCTCCCCTATTATCCAAGCTAAGTACCCAAGGTGTGCCCTTCGTGTGGGCTGAGCCCTCCCCCCTTTTGTAGTTGAGTCTTGGTTGCTGTTGGCAGATCAATGGGAGGGATTCACCCAGGCCAGTCAGCTGTAAGGCCTGGCTGTGACCACTGACCACCTCCCTCTGCCTCTGTGGAGGATGAACTGTGTAGGGGTAGCATGGTGGTGGTCTGACTAGGTCTGTAGCTGTCAACTGGGTGTGCTGGCCCTAAGATTTCCCAGATAGTGCAGACCAAGGTCAGCCCCCAGCTGTGTTTTGCCCAGGGCACCCTGCCTGAGTTGTAACACAATCTGAGATGGCTGCCACTTGTGCTGGTGCTTGGAGAGTTCCAGGCTAAGCCTGTTGCTTGTTTGATAGGATTTAGGAAGTTGTGAAGCATGAGCCAACACTACCCATTTACATGGAAAAGCAGCTTGGGTATGCCGGAAGTTGGGTGGGGCAGAGACCTTGGGGATCTCCAAGGCAGGCCAAACGATGTTAGCCAGGTTGATGGAGACTCAGATATGGCAACAGCCTTCCAGCTCTGTTGGAGGAGGGTTTAGTAAAGGGACGATGGCCTCTGTTCGCCTTGATGCCAGACACTTCAGCCTCTCCCTTTATACCACTGGTGCCCTTCAAGCTGCCACCAGGTGCTAGAGCTCAGAGGGAGTGAGTCTTAGCAGGTGAGTCCATGTGTGTGGGTCTTGAAGAGGAACTGCTTGGGGGCTTTAGCTGTTTCCTCTACTGACTCAACCTCTGCTGGTTATTGCAGCCAGCTTTGGGGACTTTTCTTCCTGACATTGGAACCCTGAGCTCAGGGGCGCTAGTGTGGGGCTAGGACTCCTTCTCCAGAGATAATCCCTCCCAAATTTTTAGCTACCACTTGTGGGTGTGGGGCCAATCTGTTGAGCATCTATGCCCCTCCTACCAGTCTGGATGGATGTAGTTTCTTTAATTTTGTAATTGTCAGACTTCCATTCAACTCAATTTCTGACTGTTCTGAGTGATGGTTATTCTGTATTTTAGTTGTAATTCTGATGTGGTTGTGCAAGGAGGCGAGCTGTGTCTGTCTGCACTGCCATCTTGACGGGAAGTCCTAATAAACTTTAAATATGAGACATTACTTAGAAGATAATAAATGCCATATTTGGGAAAGAATGATTTCTTAATGGTTAATAAGCCAATAATGTTCTTAATGGCTTTATTCAAAACAAAATGTAGTTGAAGTGACTGCTCCTTAGTTTTAGGAACACTTTATGTTTTAATTAAATACATAATATCATGAAGCAAGCCCTTTTCATTCAGAACTCAATATTTTGATCATCTATTCAGATCTTCAAGTAAAAGTCATAAGGATAACGTAGAACAGCTTCTTTTACTTGAGGTTATGTGTGTTTAAGTGAGAGGGAAGAGTTGCTTTGATTCAGACAATTAATACATTGAATATTTGAGGGCAGAGAAAGCTAGTAAGTATGTATAGTTTCCTAAAATGCTGACGTAGATCTTTCTTTTATTTTAATGGAGAATTGTACGCATACTCAGAAGTAGAAAGAATAGCATAATGAACCTGATATACCCAATATTCTGCTTCAACCATTCTTAATACACAGTGTGAATCCATAATACATACCATCTTGTTTTACCTCCTACGCAATTCCTACACTATTTTGAAGGAAGTGCCAGACATCAGAACATTTCCTCTATAAGTGTGTCTAAGAGATAAGGATTTCTTAAATAAATACTACTGCATTTTTAAAAAAATCCTTAATTTCATACATTTAGTCAACACATTTCTGTAATTGTCATGTCAGTTGTCTGTGTAGTTATTATTTAATGAAATAAGAACTACTTATTGTAGTTTGTTTTAGTTAGGACTCAAGTAAGAGTCAACAAGTGACTGGTTTAAGATTATCTCTTGGATCTTTTTTATTCCATGGGTTCCTTCCATCTGTTAGCAATTCCTACCCCTACCCCCTTAAAAAAGGTAGCTGGTGGTTTCATATGCAGTTTCCCAGTCTGGATTTAAGCTGTCCAAGTCCCTGTAGTGAGCGCCGTTGTGCTCGTCCGTCCTCTCTCTATCCCTAAATTGGTAGTCGGTAGAGGCCTGGTGGGGTCCAGGCTCAGTGCTTCTGAGTAGGGGCTGGTGAAGACAAGACAACTTCACGGCAGTGTTGTACGCCTCATCAGCACAGGAGAGGTCTAAACTGTATGACCTGGACGGAGGTTTACAAACTTTAAACAACTTAATGAGTTTTTCAGCTGACTTGTAGTTATATTGAATCCTAGTGTTTGAAACTAAGTGGGGTTTTCATAATATCCGTTCAGTCTTGGTTCAAATTTATGATATAAGAATGTAATTTTTTTTTTAAAAGGCTTTTTTGTCTAATTAGTGCTGTGGCAGATACTATAAAATTGTATCATACTATTGGGCGATCTCAGCATCCAGTTTTTTTTTTCATTTCTAATTCTCATTTGGTACAGTATAGAGAATCCTGATTCAGCCATGTAAATGAAGCTTTAAATTACAGCAGTTAATATAAATTTCATGTGTTCTTTTTTTTTCTTAGATTAAACTAAACCAAAGGCTTAAAAGAGGACTAAGAAGAAATTTGACTTAAAGTATCTAACAAATAAAGACTATATTGAACCTTAAAATTTAGATAAGCATCAAAAATATGGAATAATTTGTTCTGAAATTTAGAATAATGGCTAAAAATGACGATATATGCCTTATGTTTGCATCAGCTAGTCTGTCAGCACAAAGAGTTTTTGTTGGTTTAAACAAGTAAATGTTGGTGTATGCTTATCATTTCTCATTATGATTTTAACTTCATAATACATACTTATTTTGAAACTTTTTCAGAATCGTGGGAGGACCTTCAGAGAAATTGTAATCCTCTGAATAGTTTATCTTCAGTTAACTTTTAGTTTATAGTCTCAGAATACTTGATTTTTGAGAAATGGTTTACCTGAAAAAGTGTTTAGAAAAGTTATGCATTCTAGATTTTCTCTGTTTTAAAGATTGAATCTGTTAGTCCTTGTACTAGTAAGTGGGACGGCTGGATTTGAGCCCAGACTGTCTGCCTATGAGTTGTAGATAGCTTTGGTTTGGATTGATAAGATTTCATTTTGATGTTAGTGCATATGTATATTTTTGGTGTTTGTTTTCAAGACTTGGTTGTGTACAGTTTATGCATTATATTCTTTTTTGAAATATCCAGAGGGTTGGTATTTGTCTGTGTAGCTGTCCTTTATAAAATTTGTTTATTAAAAATTTTTTTTACCTACTTTTTTGGAAATTGGGTCTTTTTATACTTCTTCACAGAGTTACAGTGAATGGTTGCATGGATTTGAAAAGAAGGCAAAAGAATGTGTGAGTGGAACTTCTGGCTCAGAGGAGGTTAAGGTTAGTTTAAGATGTGAAGTACCTATATTTTAACCCAAAAAGAAGTAAATCAGAATTTGTCTTTATAAGCTTAGGAAAGAAGAAACATATACTACTGTATTTTGCCATGTATAGTGTGCAATGTTTTGCCCAAATTTTGAGGGGAAATAAGCATGAGCATTATGCATGGGTGTAATCATTACCTACCATGGGTGTAATAGTGGGCATAAAAGTCCCGTGTGTAATGTGCACAAAAACGGGGGTTCACAGTACACATGGCAAAATATAATATTATGAGTGGGCCAATGATTTTTTGAGAAATTATAAGGTAATTTTATTTTGTATAAATTTTGGTGAAAATGCTGTAAGTCTTCCTTGCATCTGAATTGTATACAAAGTTAATGTTTGTCATTTCTTTAACTCTTGTATAACTCATTTCTAAAACTGAATATTTATCTCTTACTCTCTTTTTAGCCTGAGTTAAAAAATAAAGCTCAGTTGAGGTAGGTAGGTAGAAACTGGCTTGCTAACGTGTCCTCAAGTCCATCGCTAGGAGTGTTCAGAACCTAGTCGTGTGTTATCCTTGACTACCGAAATTTGGGAGATTGACTTCTCTCTGTTAAGTGGCATGATTAAAATCCCCTTTCCTGTGTGTGTAGCCTAGGTATTGTGATTTTACTTCACATGTGGATCTGCTTTGATTTTACCATCCTGCTAAAGAGTGACAAGCCTATTTATCATAACATCGTGTAACATATTTTGTAGTAAGCAGACTTAGAGGGTTTTATTAGCAAAAACCAAATGACCAAAAAGGTAATTGAACTGATTTCTCCTTAAGAAGGTTGAAATATTAGTGTTTCATTAGAAAACAGTTAGAAACCATTTGCCATACTATAGCAGCAAGTGCTGAAACCAGTTTGAAGCACAAAGCTTTCTGGTAGGCCAGAGGGCTCCTCTGTGTCGTTCTCTGCAGGCTCTGGAGCACAGGCTGCGAGAAGCTGAAGAAACGCACACGTTGCTGCAGCTGGAGTGTGAAAAATACAAGTCCGTCCTCGCGGAAACAGTAGGGGATGACTTCTAATCTGCATTTTGGTTTCATTTTAAAATCATTAACTTATTCCTTAGTGGCTTAAACAGTTTATTTTAGCATTAGAACATGAATTTTTTTTTTTAAACAACTATACTTTTGTCCATAGGAAGGTATTTTACAGAAGCTACAGAGGAGTGTGGAGCAGGAAGAAAATAAATGGAAAGTTAAGGTTGATGAATCACAAAAGACTATTAAACAGGTATTGAAAAAGGAACAGCTTAGAGTGGTGATTCTTGCAGTGTGGGCCCTGGACCAGCAACATCACTGGGTACTTGTTAAAAATGCATGCTTGGCTCTCACTCAGGACTTACTGAGTCTGCAACTCTGTGGGGCCAGTAGTTTTTGTTTCCAGGAGCCCCTGAAGTGATTATGGTATCCACTCAAGATCGAGAATTGCTGGGTTAGAGTACAACTAAAGGGTAATGATAAAGATGTAAAGTGCTTTGAAAGTTACAGAACAACTATGTGATAACATGAGGTAAAGAATTTGGGGTTCAAAATGAGTTTTAAAACATTGTATTGTGACTCATGATATAGTATCAAGAAAAAGTTAGTAAGTCCTTTTCTTCATATACCTGACTGTTCTTGTGCAATCTTAATTTTTCTCCCACGTGCTTGGGTGTGGTGGAGTGGCATATGTTGCTCACTTGTTTTCCTGGGCCAACTGTGCAGAATTTAGGGATGCTGATGGTATTCTGTGATAATGTATTTGGGGATTAAGTACAGCCAGTTACCAGTTAATTATTTAAAAATTAAGCTCTTCTAGAAGGGCCTAATATAATGGCATGCAAATGGGAGTTTGAATGCAATTTAAATCAAGTTAAATATGAGGCTCTCATTTTTAAGGTCTTTTAAAATTCAGTGTGGATTTAAATGAGATGCATTTCAAGACCTGAAGTGTCTAATGGGTTAAAATTCAAGAAGGTAGAAGCCTGTATATCCTTGGTGGTTTACTTGGTCATATAATTGTTTCACATTTCAGATGGAGTTGTCATTCACAGCTTTGGAACAAGAGCTAGAGCAATTAAGAAGAGAAAATAAAGATACTGAAAATGTATGTTATTCCATTGTTTGATTTATAACCTGGGGACTCATTTTAACCATTAAGGTTTTTCATCTGTTGATGCAGTTGTTAGGCATTTAAGAGCATTCTTCGTAAGTTCTGAGGTGATACAGTTTTATGTCCGTGAATGTCGTAACTCCATCATGTGGAAGTGTCACAAAAGGAAATCTTAATTAAGTGTGCTCACTTTTCCTTCTTTGTTGCACTGCCAGCTGAGAAGAGAACGAGAGAATTTGGAAATGGAACTAGAGAAGGCAGAAATTGAACGATCCACCTACGTCACAGAAGTCAGAGAGGTATTTACAGTAGAACTTTTTCAACTTTGCTTCTCAGTTTAAGTTTGTAACAGAGAGATAAAATATTTCAGTATTAGTTGTTTGTGGCAAAGCTTCCGAGTAGCGTACATAACGTGGGCTACCGTAAGGAGATCAATCTTAAACTCTAAACTTCATTGCAGCTGAAAGATCTGTTGACTGAATTGCAGAAAAAACTTGATGATTCATATTCTGAAGCAGTAAGACAGAATGAAGAGCTAAATTTGGTAAGACGCTTGCTCTCCACTGGGTATCCAGCAGGCTCTGGAGACACTTTTGTTGAGAGGTGGAGAAACTATCCAAGCCTTTTCTCCTTGCTAACAAACATCTTTAGCTTGGCATTTTTGTAAGTTTAAGATAATCTTCATATTCTGATGACTCCTAAGATGATCTTTCTTCTCTTGGTTTCTAAGATCTTTCTTTTCTGAGCTTCTAACAATGGCATGTTTGGCTTGCAACTCTTTCTCAAAAATTTTTTCCTATTTTTTATAAAACCTAATTTCTTGGACAGCTAAATGAATAAAGACATGAAATAAACTGATAAACACTGACTTTTGGAGATTGTCTTCTCAAAGTTCTATAGCTAACCAGACCTTTTATTTTTTAATGATGACGGAGATTATCAGAGGTTGTAGGTGCATCCCATCCTCTTTATTCAAGGGCAGTTATCCACCCAGATTCTAATTTAAATGGTCTTTCTATAGATTATAGATAACAAAAAGCTTGTGAAGTTCTTTGTCATCAACATATCCTTTAGGGCATAGCAATCATAAAACTATAGACTTTAAGATTTAACTAAACTTAGCTAAATGTCTTGTAAAGACATAGAGTATTCTGTATTCCCATTCTTAAATTTCTGGAAATTGATATGGATTGTGACAGAGTTAGTTGTTAGATAATTATGACTATCGTGTAGTATGTTTCAGAACCAATCATCATGTCTTACTGTGACTTAAAAATTGTTATAGTATGTGATTAGATTTTTTTAAAGTACCTGAATAAAATCTAGGAAGATTATAGTAAGTTTTCTTCCTACTCCAAGTTAATCCTGCCCAGTGTGCAATTTTCTTATTAGTACTTCTGTACATACCAAAGAAAACTCGTTAACACATTCATATGTGGTTGGTCTTCTTTGTTACGGTAGTGATTTATGGGAGCAAGTTTTCAGAGTAGGGCTCTGTGGGATGTACACATAGAGGCCCCCTTCCACACCCACCTCCTTATTTTTGAAATAAAATTTTTGTTTTATTTACCTATGTTTTACCTTAACCGAATCATTTCTACTGTAATGCAAGACTGGTTTTACATATATGTTCACTACACACCGTACGGGTCAGGACTGTGCGATGCCAGTTACATGCCTTACGGTGTGATGTGTTTTCAGAAAATGATTTTCTCCTACAGTTCTTGAAGACACTACTTTTAACTTGGGTGCTTTGTGGCTGACCCCAACAGTGTCATCACATCCACAAGATTATGGTTGAGTCTTCATTCACCTAGGGGCTCTCTTTGGAGTTTTTGCTGCTCAACTTCTGTTTAGCGCTTATTTTGAGGGTTTTTTTTAAATTGCTTTGAGTTTGTAACCTGTATTTTAGTTTTTGTTTGTTTGATCAGGGAAACTGTTGCCACATTTTAAGATAAAATAATTTTCTTTGCCTATACATATAGTGTGTGTTCTTGGGCCAAAGGAATAATCTCTGGTATACTTAATCAGAGTTAAGTAAAGGAGCAAAAACTGAAGAAGTTGGGTATTTAAATAGAGTCCTAAAAATAAAGTTTCCAAATGGAACGTCCCCCATAATTCTCCCTCTGGTTCAGTGTGTCAGCATCTTGTATTTCCCCCTGGGGGTCTCTGGACTTGTTTGCAGTGTTGTGCTTGGTGAGTTTAAATAAGAAAATTACTTTTTTCGTCAGTGTAGTCCATATCCCTTATTCATGTTTAAATCCGAACAGTTATCAAGACTAGAAGCATTATATATTGTCACTAGAGTTTTAATTAAAGAGCTTTGTTACTATTTTGGCAAGCTGGTTATTGAGAAGTGTGTCTTAAGGCGCTTCTTGTTAGTATTACTAGGCCACCGTGGTCTCGCCCTGATCTCTTCAGTGACGTCTTAAAGGGTGTTCGACATTTAGATTTTTGAAGTTTTCAACTTTCTGAATTTGTAATCTTCTCTTCATTGTCTTTTAAAGTATTACACAGTTGAATTTTCTTAACCGTATAGGTCAAGAATGTCTTTAAACACTAATTAGTAAAGTTTCCTGAGTACTTGCCTTTTAATTTCAAGTAATTTAAATATGAATGAACTACTTTATGAATAGTGAGTAGTAACAGTTTTTAAAGGCATTTTACTAGAATTTGATAGTTTTGTTTTTACATTTGCAGCTTCTACTCTAAAGTCTAGTTTGTTTCTATAGCTTTTCTTATGTTTAGCCTTACCAGATGGCAACCTCCACTGCTTAGCTTTCCTGTACATCTGGTGCAGCATATCAGCTAATCCACTGTGCATAATAGCTGTTAGAGATTCCATTCTTTCTCATTCGTCCTTCAGCCTTAGAGGTCTCAGCATAATCAAAGGAGGACAAAAATAAAGTTAATTACGGTGTTCCTTTATTCTTACAGTTAAAAGCACAGCTAAATGAAACACGCACAAAACTTAGAACTGAACAGAATGAACGGCAGAAGGTAGCTGGTGACTTGCATAAGGTAAGGAGATGTGACATCATCACGTGGTGTTGTGCCTTGGATCTTAAGCAGACATACTGCTAATTCTGCGTTTATTGTTTTTCCATTATTAAATTCGTTTATTCATTTAAACAGTTACACAGTTTTTGGGACTGAAGCTTTTGGCTTATTTTTTCATTCTTTCTTTCTTTATTTATTTTTTAAATTTTCCATTACCATTTAGTGCCCTTGTATCCCCCTACCCTCTGCAATCACCACACTGTTGTCCATGGCCATGAGTCCTTTTTCCTCCATCCTTCCACTCTCCACCCTCCCCGCTTACTGCCATCCTGCTCTCTATCCATAAGTCTGTCTCTGTTTTGCTTGTTAGTTCCATTTGTTCATAGATTCCACATATGAGTGAAATCGCATGGTATTTGTCTTTCTCTGACTGGCTTATTTCATGTAGCATAATGTTCTCCAGGTCCATCTATACTGTCACAAAAGGTAAAACTTCTTTTTCTCGGCCGAGTAGTATTCCATTGTGTCAATGTCCATAGTTATTTTATCCATTCATCTACTGATGGACACTTGGGCTGCTTCCATATCTTGATGATTGTAAGTAATGCTGCAATGAACATAGGGGTGCTTATGTTCTTTGGAATTAGCGTTTTGGGTTCCTTCAAATATATTTCCAGAAGTGGGATCACTAGATGTTTTTTCAATGTAACTTGCTTTATCATTTCATCACATTTGTGTAATTAATTGCTTTATAAAGTATAGAATAAACTTTAGATTTAATTAAAGTTATTCTTTTTTTAAAATTTGGTGACATCCATATGGGGGCAGTTAAGTTAGTGGGAGCAATGTAGTTGTTTATCTTCATGTATCTAAAAGATGTGTATAGGCCTGCTGTTTCAGAAGTTCGTTCCTTTCATTTATTTCTTTGTAGAAATGCATTTCCCTTAATGTCATATAAATAGGCAGTTTTTAGGTTTACATTTTTTATCTTTTGCATTAGGTTGACACGTTATTTGTAATTTTGAGGTATTTTTTACAGTGTAATTCACGTGTTTATTATGAAAGGTGCTTTAGAGTTATAACTGTGTTCGTGGGTTATACAGTCATTAGTAAAACAAGTACGTTACTTTCAAAAGTTGAAAGAAATAATTGGGTTGGTCAGAAACTCCGTGTGTTTTTTTCTGTAAAATAAAAGACACATTTTTCATTTTCACTAATAACTTTATTGATTTGGATATTTTGAATATGTTGGCTATCTCCTGCTTTTGGCTTCTAGTGGGGAGAGGCCAGGGGTGCTGTTGAACATCCTCCAGTGCATAAGACAGCCCCACGGCAAAGGGTTATTTGGCAGCAATGTCAATGGTACCAAGAAACTTCACAAACGACTTTTGACACATTTGATCAGTCTCAGCACCTTCTCCATACACTGCACAGATCTTTTTGTGTGTGTTTGAGTTGTGATTTTACCTTTTTTGAAAAAATAAACCTTAATACATTGAAAGTGTTGCTTATTTTCTTCCATCTTTAATATTAAGTTAGTTACACAAAAATTCACCAGTTTTGATAAGCTTGTTTTTAAATGCATGCTGATATGACAGCTGTCACAGTACGATCTAATAAAATTGTTTCAAAATTGCTGACTCCTGATCTAGACTCATGTTAACCTGCATATCAACTGTGTGTTGTTTGAACTGTTTAAAACAGTGAGCCATGTGTTTCTATAATCTAGGTGAGAGAGGAAGCTGTTTTCATTTTGGAGAAAAAACTCAGTAGGTTGGCTTTACATTGTGGTTTTAGAAGAGCTTTAATCTTGTACAAAAGATATAATAAAATTCCTCATTTTTTGGTCTCATATGTATTTAATTATCAGTTGTCGTATTTGGAAGTTACCGTATTGCTTTCTTTACAGGCTCAACAGTCAGTGGATCTTATCCAGTCAAAAATAGTGAAAGCTGCTGGAGACACTACTGTTATTGAGAATAGCGATGTTTCTCCAGAAACGGTACGCATTTTCTTTAACTTCACACCTCTGGGGTATGTAAATTTAATGCAGAAAAACATGTACAAGATCCATCTATGACCTAAAAAATGCCTTTGTAATATGCTTTCATCAGTTATGTTGTTTTCTTAACTGATATCCAACTCTGAAATGCAGTGTTTTTTATTAATGTTTGTTTTCACTTTAGCTTAGTGAGGTAGGTCGATGTTAAGGTTTGTGCTGGGAAGTACTGCTGGATGCTGCTTACGAGTGTAGACTCTGTTTGCTAGACCGCCTGTGTCAGGGTCCCCGCCCTGCCACTAGAGGCTGTGTGACTTTGGGCAGATTCCTTAGCCTCTTTGTGCTTTAGTTGCCCCATTTGTAAAAGGCAATGATGATAGTGCCTATGTTGTAAGGTTGTTGAAAGGAATAAGTGAGTTACCATATGACACTTAAAATAGTTGTTAACACGAGACGCAGCAGTGCTTATTGACACTTGTAAAAGCTCAGTATATTTTTACTGTTGTTATGAAGGTTCTCTTCTTCGGTGCCCTGAAATTTTTTTATGAGAGGAGACATAAATTTATATCTGATGCCCATAGATTCTAGATTCTTCCCTTTGTGGCCCAGTGACAACATTTATGACATCTTTCTTTGGCTTAAGCTAATTTGCACTACTAGGCAGCAAACACTCTTTATGTGGTTTTTATTGTTGATTTTTGTCATTTTTCAGATTATTCATGTTGTATTTAAAATAAAAACTTTCAAGTTTTGATGGCAAATGTTCTTTTCTTGTGTTTGGAGTTTTTCACTACTTCCAACTTTTGTTTTAGGAGTCTTCTGAGAAGGAGACAATGTCTCTAAGTCTAAATCAGACTGTAACACAGTTGCAACAGTTGCTTCAGGCAGTAAACCAACAGCTCACAAAGGAGAAAGAGCACTACCCTGTATTAGGTAAGAGTAACTGAAGTTGTACTGTCTGTCTACAGGTGATGGACACAGTGGGAGTGTGCAAGTGTATGTGTAGGGTGTGCTTTATCATAAACGCAGGAGCTGTCATGGCCCTAGTGGAAATACTTCCTCTTTATCTCTTTCAGAACCTCCAGACGACAGTGTCAGCTGTCTTGGAGCTTCATTGCCATTTTGTACATATCTTGGTCTTGTAGCTTGGAGTGGGGAGGGCTTTATATTTGCCTCCTTTGCCCCCTGCATAAAACATGCTCTTGTAATTTGTATACATAGGTTTTGTTCCTCGTCAAATGTCTGCAGCTCCTTCTAAGAGACATATTTTTAATGACTTGGTAAATAAAGTGTAATGTTTTTGCTAAGTTAAGATTCTTAACTGAAAATCAGGTTATCACAGTTTCTTTAAATTGGAAGCTGGAGGAATTTGTTTGTTTGTTTGCTTAGAGCTGATCAGATCCATTTTTTAAAATTCTGAAGTGATGGTCTTAATCGAAGATAAATAAACCCGTCACTAACAAACCATGGTAGGAAATTTTATTGCCCATATTACTTGGTAGAGCTCAGATTTGTTGACACTTTAAACTGACTTCCCGGGCTGTGTGTGCAGCGTAGAGAGTGAGGTCAGGATAGAATAACTGCTCCCTGACCCGTGGTTGCTGACTTGCTGTGCTCCTCACTTTGTGAGGTGTGTAAATGTTGAATCACTATGGTATACCTGAAACTAATAATATATACCAACTATAATTAAGAAATAAATTTAAACTACGCATATTTTTAAAATGACCTTTCAGCTGGTGAATAAAATTCATTGATTGGTTAATTCCTGGGATTTACCCGTTTTAAGAATGACTCAAGTCACACGGCCTTGGGTAATTAAGATATTTCAATATGCACTGAATACTTCAGATACTCTTCTTTCAAAGCCATTGGTTCTAAAATAATCATGGTATCCTGGAGGTCAGCGAGTAGCCTGTGCAACTCAAAGGGGCAACTAATCACTGAATTTTCCCTTTCAGAACCCATACTTAAGGCTCTTAAGTCTATACGGAGGCCTCAGGGTAGGTTAGGTGTCCTGCAAAAGCTTGGACGGACTGCTGTTTTTGTTACAGATGCATTCTGTCTCACGTTTACAGAGTGACTATCTTCTGGCCCGCCTTAGCATACACTCTCCTTTAAAATGCTATTTATTTCAGGTCAGTTACCTTTAAGAACACTTTCCAAATTAACCCAGCTCATTGTTTTAATTAAGCGAAAATAATTATACTATAGTTTTTTAGCTTCTGTAAGCTGCACCTTCAGTTGCCTGGAGTTACACTTCTGCCACGTTACTGCCCTTCCCAAATTAGGAAACACCTTTGCACCCTGCTTCCCAGAGAAACTCGCCTCCCCGTGTCCTCAGCCCACTGTCTTCTCTCCACATGCTCCTCCTGTTCAGTCCTGGAAACATGCTCAGATGTCTTATGTTAACCATGCACTCCTTTAGGTTACCACTCTTTTTTTTTAACTACACTGTTTAACAAAGATTCTTAAACTAAGAAACCATTCTCATAGAATTTACTTGACACTAACTCATGCACCTACTCTAGAATGGCTTCTCTTTCCTCCATTCTGATGAAACCTGTTTTCGCTGAGGTCATCACTGATTTCCTAATTGCTGGATCTAATACAAGTCCTTCTTTTGCACATAAGGTACTGGAAATAGTTATGAAATGTGCGTAATATGCAGATGTCAGTCCATGGGCCTTTGTGTTATAAAGGAAGGGCTTCCTTCCCAAGAGCTTACCCAATTTGAGATCGCCTGTTACCGCTTGTCTTTAGACCTTGCCAGTAGTTTTTCTCCAGCATCTCTAAGGTATTCTTTAATATTTCCTTTTTCCCCAAACACATGGGCTGCTTGTGTACATCTTGTGGACCATTTGTGACCTGCCTGTTTCCACGTTTGCCTTAATCAGTTTACATTTGACACCTATACTGATCATTGGTAATAACAATTTTGTTTTTCAGATTTTTTGTCCTGACTTATAAAATTGTAGTAACTTGTTAAAATTAATATGTATACTCTATCGGGCCTGTGAATCAAAGGATCGTGGTTCGATTCCCAGTCAGGGCACATGCCTGGGTTGCAGGCCAGTTCCCGGCAGGGGACGCACGAGAGGCAACCATGCATAGATATTTCTCTCCCTCTCTCCTTCCCTTCCCCTCTAAAAATAAATAAATACAATCTTTAAAAAAACATTAAAAAAACATGTCTACTCTAGCCACACAGCTGTAATGAATGGAACTCTTTGCCAGGCAGCTCCCATAAGTGATAACTGAGCATTCTTTTGTCATCTGATGAGCGTAAGTCCAAATTTGGCAAGTGAGAGGGGTGGCCGAGCACGAGCGGTGCGTCCTGGAGGGTGAGGGTGGAAGTCCACCAGGCACTCGAGAACCGACTCCTGTGCACGGACGGGCCCCTTGGTGCCCACAGCTCTGTCTGAGATGTTTGTGCTACCCTCAGGTTTTTAACTTCAGCCTTCGTTTTTGCTCAGTGTATCCTCCCTTTCATGAACTCTTCTGAAATTACTACTGGATGATTCAATTATAAACATAAATGTTTTGATTATGAGAATGTAGGTAATAGGTTAGTATCTGATACAAAGACTTTATTTTGTAGTACGTACTCTAAGGACATGGGAATAGTTTAAGGTAATTCTGTACATTATCAGTAAGGGAAAACTTATTTTTAAAAGACAAAAATGAGAGAGGTGATATGCAGTAATTTAGTTTTCTAAATCCCAATACGCTGTACTTAGCATTTCTGTAGCCTTGGTGTATTTATAATATATCTTTATTTTGTAAAATTTTAACCTTTCTTTCCTTTTGTATAAATAAGTCTTCCTACCCATCTCCTATTTCTTCTCCTTCTTCCCAAAGCCCCCTCCCTTCAAAAAAGAAGGCTGTCACCCCCGTTTTCTGTTTTTGTGTGTGGTTTTTTATTTTTGTAATTAAGATAATTGCTTGTAGCTTTGGACTGGTAACCACTAGTATTTTACAGTGTACTTTGTGTTCCCAGATACCTACTTTTCTGTGTGTTTCACACTTGCCTGCCTTCTTAGTGGTCTGAGTGTTGTGTACCTGTCATCACCCTGGTGTTTTGATCTGTTTGGACTACTGTGACAAAAATCCCACGGACTGGTGGCTTGCACAACAGCTAATTTCTCACTGGAGGCCAGGGAGTCCAGGATCGAGGCACCAGCAGACTCTGTCTGGTGAAGCCTGCTTCCTGGCTTGCAGATGAGCATCTCTCCGTCGTGTGCTCACGGGGCAGAAGCGGGGAGGGAGGCCTCTGGGGCTCTGTTTGTAAGGACACTAATTCCACTCGTGAAAGTGGGTCTTCCGGAGGCCCGCTTCCACATACCATTTACACTGGGGGTTAGGGTCGTAGCATAGGGACTTTGGAGGGATGCAAATGTTCAGACCGTAGCACTCAGGTTTCCTTATTTTGGAACCAGTTTGAGGAATCCTATGGAGGGAGGATGATCATTTTAATGTTTGACACTTCATGAATATGCCTCTGAGCATAAGCATGCTTCCAACGCATAGTCATTGTCATTCATTCTGTCTTCACAGCAAACCCAGCACAGTAGGTAGTAGGTAGGTGGGTAGGTAGGTATTGTTAAGTTTTTAATTCTCATTTTATAATAGACCCAGAATTGGTTCTGTAACTTGCTCAATAATATCACACAGCTAGTAGCTAGGCGAGCTGGGATTTAAATCAAGATGGTCTGGGCCCAAGACCTGTACCCCACCCCACCCCCTTTTTTAAATCCTTACCCAAGGACATTTTTTTCATTGCTTTGAGAGACATCAATGGGAGAAACATCGATTGTTGCCTCTCATACTTGTCCCATCTGGGGATCAAACCCACAACCCAGGCTTGTTCCCTGACCAGGAAGAGAACCCACAACCTATTTGGTGTTTGGGGTGACACTCCAACCAACCGAGCCCACAGGCCAGGGCCATTATCCCTGATTTAGGCACTATGTGCTTTGATTGCTGTTGTCTCTTCTTTCTTTTCTCCTCATTCTATCTAATCCTTTGTTACCAGCTTCTTAGGGTTTCTTCAGTCAATTCCGACTTTTCCCTAAAGTTGGTATTTGGTTTATCAATAGTGAATTGGAGAAGCTCTTAGTGTTATGCAGGAAAAAACCGAGGTGAAGTATAGTGTATGTGTTCTGTGTGTATGTGCTCCCCCTTCTCCCACTGACGGGGAGATTCTTATATGATGCTGCCGAAAGAAAAAAGGTGTTTGTAGTGCTGCTGAAGTACAGCGTCAACAGATGGAAACCAGCTTCTATCCTGCACACTTGACTGTGGTCTTGGCCAGGCTAGTCTTGTTTTAGAGAACATGACAGCCAAGATAACTTTGCTTTTTAACTTTCTGATTGCTTCTTTTCCCCTCAACTTTTTATTTTGAGAAGTCTCACATATAAAGAAGTATTGAGAGACTAGTATATTTACACACCTTAACCTGCTTCATCTGTCTCTACTGTGTGTATATTTTGTTGATATCGAACCATTTGAAAGTAACATTTGGGTATCATGGTGACATTTTATCCCTAAGCATTTCCATATGTATCTCCTCAGAACAAAGTCATTCTTTTACAAATCCATAGTATCATCCCTGCATCCAAAAAGATAAAACAGTAGTTGTATAATATCATCCAGGATTAAACCCATATTTAGTTTCTTCAATTATACCTCAAATATCTTTAATTTTTCCCCAAAGTCCAATCAAAATTCACAAGGACTTTGGTTTAGTCCTTTGAAGTTTAGTCTGTTTAGTCACTGTATCTAACTTTGAAAGCTTCACATGATTTCAGAAAATCTGTCTGACTGTGTGCACATGGGTGCAGTGGTGTAATTTCAGCCCCTTTTCAGCGCTGTTCACCTTAACAGCTTTACCTGTCTTCTGAGAAGAACCAGTAAAAATGGATTCTCAATGTCTCCTAAATGGTTTTTAATAGGATTTTAAAATCCTTACATTATTGTCAGTTTAATTTGAGGTTTTGGCTCACATATTTTAAAATCCAAGTAAAAACTTCTGAATTCTGCGATTTTTGTCTTGTTTGTGATTACAATTAATCTTAATTGCTTTGATCCTACTAGAAAGGACCTTGCTAGATCGAATGGAATGTGTGCTTTTGCTGCTTGACAGATGTTTCTGATTGCATTTTGTTTCTTTGTTTTAAAGTGAGCTTATTTCTTTCTGATCTTTTGCAGAGTGAAGTAATGGGGAAACTGCTCGTTCGAGGATAACAGGAGGCATTGTATTATATTTTGCCAAATTAAAGCCTTATTTATGTTTCACCCTTTCTACTTCGTCAGAAACACTGAACAGAGTTTTGTCTTTTCTAATCCTTGTTAGACTACTGATTTAAAGATAAAAAGCCAACTCTGTAGACACCTTCAGAGTTTAGTTTTATAATAAAAACTGTTTGAATAATTAGACCTTTACATTCCTGAAGATAAAATAAACATGTAATCTTTTATCTTATTTTGCTCAATAAAATTGTTCAGAAGATCGAAAGTGGTAAAGACAATGTAAAATTTAACATTTTAATACTGATGTTGTACACTGTTTTACTTAACATTTTGGGGAGTAACTGCCTCTGACTTCAACTGAAGAAAACACTTTTTGTTGCTAATGTAATCAGTTTTTGTAATGGCGCCAGCAAATAAAGGGATGCTTATTATTCAGACTCGTTCTAATTTCATTGAGCTTTAACAGATTTTATTAGGGCTACAGACAACGTCATTTAGAACGCAGTTAGTAATTTCAGCCTTCCGACGGGTAAGGTGGGCGTCGTTGCCTATCCAGCTCTCTGCGGGAGCGCGTGCTCCCTGCGGCTCTGGGCGACGGGGCCCAGGCCGGAGGGGCCGGGCAGGTGTGAGGGCTTCAGCCCGAGGAGTTCTACTGTATTTGTCCTCCTACTATTATTTTAAGTAATAATAGTTGACTTTTTAGTTTCCTTCTTGCCAGGCACTATGTTACAGTTTACATGTGTTATCTTTCTTGTTGTTGAAGAAAGCTTTAAAAAAAATGGATGAAAAACTGAGCCTTTCAGATGCTAAAACCCACTGACCAGTATCCTACACCGTTGAGTTCTGAAGCTTTCCGGTGCCTGGCCACCCCGCTCTGCCCGTCGCACTTCGGCCTCTCTGCTTTCTGTGTAAAACTTCCTTGGACATCATTCTCGACTTGTTCCCTCACCGTCTTGAGATCTGTTTACATGGCACCTCTGTCATCACCTCTTTCTCGATCGCCCAGTGACCCCCATCTCCCTGTCCCCCTACCCGGTGTTGTCTGTGGCATTTATGGTCTTCTCATGCGTACCTGGTCACTCCCCAGCCGCCCACCAGAGAGGAAGCTCCGTGAGGGCAGGAGTCCTCTCTTTTGCTACTTGCTTTATCCCCAGCTCTGAGAAAGTGCCTGATACTTCATTGTGCTCAAATAGTTAAATGAATGAATGGATGAAATTTATTTTATAGCTTGGAGATTTTCTAAAGTATTGCTTCCCAGCCGTTCCCCCTCACAGCACACGTATCAGGTAGGGTTTCTGAGGTGTGTGGCGCTCAGGCGAAGAGGCCGGGGAGGGAGGCCTGCTGGGACTCGGGCTCCCCCGCCTCCCCCGGCTGCCCGCGGCAGACCGCTGGGAGGCTGAGCCGAAGGCCAGACGCCGCGTCGGCACCTTCTCTCCCTTTTTCCTCTCTCTGCCTGTAAAGATACTTCTGTCTTTGCCACCTGGGAAAAAGAAAACAAAACAAATCCTGTCTTCTGTTTTACAGCCTTTTCTTGCTACTTTTCTCTCCTTTCAGAGCTTAGTTCCTAAGAAGAATTGTATAGTTATATATTTTCAATCTCCCTCTATGTTGGATTTTTAAAAAATAAAATATTTACAAGAGACTCGGAGGACTCAGTCCAGTGTCTTGTTAATTTGTGTCTCCTTCCTCAACCTCCCAGCCAAATACACATTCATTTTTCTGCCTCTAAAGTGGCAGGAAGTTCACAACATCCCTATTCCGACAGGGGACAGTTGTAATAGTTAATGGTTATTATTTATATTAAAACTCTGTTCCTGGTACTTGCATCAGTTTGTCCTGCTCCCTCACTCCAGACACATAGGAGAGGCGTATCACACTCCCGTTCGGTCATTCAGATACACCAAGGTAGCTCCATGTTCCCCCAAAGTCCATTCTGCTCTAGGGTAAGAATTCCAGTTTCTTAGTTGCTCCGAGTGATGAAAGGCCACGCAAGCCCACTTGCCCCGTTCATCCCCAGCTGGCCGCCTTCGACCAGCGTGCTGAAAGATCACTGAGGGAGAAATGGAGCATCGAAACCAGGAGGGAGCCATGTGTCGATCCCCAGTGGCTCCGCTTGCCCGAATGCAGCCAGTGGAGGTAGGAAGCCCTAAGAAAGTAGATTGGGGAGAATGTACCAGGAGGAAAGTAACAAGTGCAGTTGGTGGTAGACTTGTTTCTCCCCACATGTAGAATGGAGAGACCTGGAGGGGGGCGGTGAGGGGATGCCTATGACCCCCAAATAGAATGGAGAGACCTGGAGGGGGGCGGTGAGGGGATGCCTATGAAGCAAGCTATAATGTTGGTGTGGCAAAACTGGCACGTTCTCTGGGGGTCTGACATTGTGTAAAGCTTACAGGCTTGAGCGGCTTGCAGATGTTCACCCAGCAGCAAGAGGTGGTAGGGTGTGTCCCAGTGGGCAGTAGCTGCGTTGCCCAGTTTGAACCAGGGCCAGATTTTTTCCATGCGTCTTGCACCCCAGGACAGACTGCATATGGGCACCTGTCACTCATTGTATCTTCCCTAGATGGCGTGTATAGGGAAAGAAGTGACCACCAGGAAAGGGCTGTAGTTGCATCCTCCATTGAGTAAAGAGATGTTTGTCCCTTTCTCCTTTCATTTTCTGGGTCCCCAGAGAAGGGAGGGCAGGTGAGTTAAAGAACAGACTCTAAGGCCTGAGTCAAGCCTGAACTGGGGGGAGGTGGGAGATGGGTTCTTAAACTGGGCTGGGCTGGACTGATAGTGACCAAAGTTACAGGGCAACCGTGGGTCTGCTCAGGATGTGCTGAAAAGTGAGGTGCTGCGGAGTGCGGTCCAAGATCATGGTGGGTAAAAGGAGGCCAAGTCCAGGCTGTTCTACAACTGGCTGACAGATTTTTCTATTTCTTCTTGACTCGATTTTTGTCATGTTTTCATTGAAAACCGGGCCATTTCACATTCACTGGTGGAATTCTGTAAGCTAACACATATCACATAACATCACATGCCAGATATTTTTTTAAGCACTTTATTTACATTAACTAGGTCTCACCCAAATTGATTGGGATTGCTTTTAGCATCTCCATTTTATAGCTTAAGGACACAGGCACAGGGAAATAATTGTCCAAGATCTCATAGCTGCTAAGAGGAAAGGATTCCAGTTTCCAACATAAGCTTCCTGGCTTGAGTCACATTCATATATATATGTGTATAGTCTTACAACCTAAAAAACTATAGTTAACATTTTTTTCTTGTTTCGTTTTAGAGAGGAAGGAGTAGACATGTGAGAGAGAAACATCACTCTGTTCCATTTTTTTATGCATTCTTTGCTTGTATGTGCCCTGAGGATCGAACCCACAACCTGGGTGTATACAGAAAACACTCCAACCAACTGAGCTACATGGCTAGGGCTGTATAGTTTTCTTTACCTGCAGTTCAAGATGTTAGTGTACCTTCTCATTTTCTCCTGGTCATACTTGCCAAGGGATTGTCAACCTCAGTGGTTCTCAAAGTATGGTCCTCGGTGCCCTGAGCATCCCCAAAATCCCATTAGAGGAGTCAGCAAGGTCAAAACTACTCTGACAATACTATGTTGTTTGCCTTTTTTTGCTGATGGTGCTAAAGCAATGTGGGTAAAATCACTGATGCTTCAGCAAAAATCAAAACAGTGGTTCAAACTGTATTAGTAGTTACTGCATTTGCACTGCTATTCACTTGCAGTGAAAATGTAGGATTCACTTAAGAATGTCTTTTGTGATGACATCAGTAGTGATATTAATGAAAATGAGTTTAGGGTTTGTATAATGAAATGTGTCCACATTTGGAAGATCTGGATAACTCAGTGAACCAATACGTCAATGCACAGTGTTAAAGAATCATGCATGGATAAGAGATCCATTGAAAAGAAGTACAAATTGGTAGTTACAGAATAGCTATGGGGATGTAAATTAGTATTAAAAAAGGAGAAGCCAAAGAAGCTCATATTCGTGAACCATGGATATGAACAAAATTGTGGGGATTGCCTGAGGGAGTGGGGGTTTTGGGGACAACTGTAATAGCATAATCAATAAAATAAAATTTAAAAAGATCCACTGAAAGAAGATTAAGGTAAACTAATATAATGTACCTGATGCAAAAAAATTACTGATAAGGACTCTAATTCCATGTTGTAATTAATCTTTAAGAAATCGCCACATGTTGAGTTTTGCTGTAGTATCAAAGAAATATCCACAATTATCTGAAATGGCTACTTTTATGTTTTCCAGTGACATATCAGTGTGAGGCCAAATTTTCTTCATATACCTTAACCAGAACAACTTATTACAACAGATGGACTGCAGAGCAATTGTCTCCTATTAAAGCCAGATATTAAAGAAATTTGCAAAGATGTAGGGCAATGCCAGTCTTCTCACTACGCCTTTTTGGTTAGTTTGTTTGAAAGCCAACGTTATGTTTCACAAAAACATGTTCGTTGTTAAAAGTTGGAACCAAATGCAGGTTTAGCTACTTGCCGCTCCAAAGCCAATACATGTGAACAGGTGCTGGTGTAAGGAAAGGGTTTGTTCAAGTGCTGGCCACCTAAGAAGATGGGGGACTCTTGGCCCAAACCCACTTGACCATCCCAGTGCCGGCAGAGGTTTTTGTAAGGGGGGAGAGGAAACAACACAGATCAAGGGGAAGGGGTTGAGAAGTTCTCCACGTGCAGACCAGCAAGCACAGTCTGTTCCGATGGGGATCTGGAAACTGGTCAAGCGATGGTCTCGTGTTCATCATCCTGGCTTTACAGTTGAAGATCAGTGAACGTCCCAGAGCTGGGATGCCTGAAGGTCAGAGTCTGCTGCTTTTGAAGTTTGCTCCTAGAATCTTATGCAAACATGCTGTTTATCTACCAGCTACCTGTTAGCCTGTCAGCATTTGTAGAAACCATGTCAAGAAATGGTGGGGTAGACTACATTATGTTGGTATTTTAAAATAAGTTAAGAAATGAACATTTAATGTTTTTCTTGATTTTAATTTCTTGTACATCAAATATTGATAGAAATAACAAAGGCAAAAGCTTTTTAAAAGTGTCAGGGCTATACAATGGACTATTACTCAGCCTTAAGAAAGAATGAAATCTTAACATTTGCTCCAACATGGACGGACCTTGATGGTATTGTGCTAATGAAAATAAGTTAGATAAAGACATACCATATGATTTTACTCATGTGGATTCTAGAAAACAAATGAACAGACTCGTAGATATGGAGAACAAGCTGGTGATTGTCAGAGGGGAGTTGGAGGGGTGGGTGAAGTAGAAGAAGGTTACTGAGACGTACAGACTTCAGGTTATGAAGTAAGGCAGTCACAGGGCTGCAGTGTGCCGCACAGGGAGTGTGGTCATTGACATTGTGGTAGCCATGGTGACAGGAAGTGCTAGACTTAGGAGGTCGTTTCGTAGGTGCATAGATGTCAAATCCTGTGTTGTACACCTGAAGCTAATAAAATATTGTATGCCAATGGTACTTCAATTTAAAAAAAGGTGAAAGGAGTTATGAGATAAAAAATTTGAGAGCTACTGGTCTGGAGTATTTATTCCAACAGTTTTTAATATACTGGGCAATGCTGTCAGAACTTTTTTTTGTCGTATTTTGTTTCATGTTTAATTTGCTTATGTTTTTATCATTTTTATCTTTTTCTTTGGATTTATTTTGTTACTTTGCCAATTTCTTGTCTTCAAGTCTATTCATTTTTCTTTTTTAAATATCATGGCATTATTTTAATGTCAATACTTTATTTATAGCCAAAACCAATTTATTATCTTTTAGTGTTCCTGAATATAAAGAAGCTAACTTATCAACTAGAGTTTCATATACGCTTCTGAGTTTATCTCATTTTCAAATCAGCATTTCTAGACTTGACATTTTCATGAACTAGTGATACGTGCATAATTTTAAAGTTACTTTGATTACTAAAATTGTTACAGGTACAACGTTCATGTACCTGGTGCTTCAAAAGAAAGGCCGTTATTCAGCACATTAGAGTTTTGGAGTAAGGTAAGGTTTATTTATTGATGGAGAAGATGGGAGCACTAATTCTCAGGTTTGTATTCAGAGAGCTGAAAATCCAGGCATTTTATATATCACGAGAAGGGAGTGTTACTCCCAGTACTTAGCTAATTATTAATTACAAGAGAGGGGAGCAAGGGGAACTAGACATTGAGCTTAACAAACTGGGGAGCTCAAGCCTATTTGCTTCACCAGGAGACTACCGATTTTCACTCTCCAGGGGACCAGAGCATTGTGCTCTGCCCAGGGGATTACCACTCCTCCCTTCCCACCTCTGGTACGGATTCTGGGGGCAGGGGAGATCCAGGGGGAGGTGCTGGACCATAGCGGCCTGTCAGTCTAAGTAGGGGGTGTAAACCTATCAAAAGCCTGTAAAAGCTTGGAAAATTGATTGGTTCTTTTGAAAAAGCACCTCGTTTGTCCCAAGCCCAAACTTACATAATTCCAGGGGAACAAAGAAACACCTCTCTCTCTCTCTCTCTCTCTCTCTCTCTCTCTTGCCTGGGTGAGCTGCATTCACTTGGAGCCTGTGCCTGTTCTCTCCATGGCCATGTGGCCTTAGGAGCTGTGTGGCTGATGCTGTTTGGACATCACATGCAGGCTCCTGAACGCCACACCACAGCAGTGGACCGCAGCTGGAAACACACACTGAGCTGGCCAGATGCTGGACTGGCCCGGACTGTAATATGGAGCAGGCACTCTGGGCAGTGGCCTTTATACTGGTCCTACTGAAGGTAAGACCAGAGTTTCTCCACAGTGAGATGGATGGAGATGGGGCATTTGGAAGTCGGGAGGAAAACCTTCTTAGTTTTACACATCAGTAGAGTTTACCTCGGAGCCCCATCCTCCCGTGCGGGTCTCAGGCAGTGCTTTTTCTCATGACACCACAAGAACTTGTCTTCCACTGATAACAGGAGGGTGGATGAGGCAAAGAGGTGGATGGAGGTGGTAGACAGCTGGGCACCAAAAAACAGTCTAAGGTAAAACATAAAACTTCTAAACCCCTTTGTCCTTGGTTGACCCTGCTGATCTTGAGTTCTGCAGTTCTTTGTGTTTCCCTACCTCTTCTGACAGAGTGGCTGCTCAACCCGTAAGCAGAATTCCTCTAGTTAATTAGCATATCCATAGCAGAGCTATTGGCCCAAAGGCCATCAGATGGAGGGAGCATTTCTCTGTTAAAATTTCCCCCTTTTCGTTCATCCCTCAATCTTGAGGGAAATAAGGCCATTGGATTTTACAATCTCACATGTCCACTTCTTTCACCATGGTCCCTGAGCCTTGGAAGGGCATCTTACTTGCTCAGTTTGTAAGCAGAGACCACAGCAGTGGTGGAAGAAGCAGTGGGCCAGGATCCCTGTACCTAAGTAATGATCACAGCAAACCTTATGCCAGTCTCTGAGTCTGAAGGCTGCCAGTCAAGAAGACCTCCAGGCGAAAGGCTCAGGACATCATTTGTGCTGGTAGGAAGGCAGGCAGTGATAATCTGACAGGATTACCCATGGCTGCAGCCCCATTCTTCCTGATGATGTCATCAGGTGCTCAAGCAAGCTCCCTGAGTGGCTTATACAGCATCAGTCTCTGAAAACTTCCAAGTATGAGCTGTTCTGATCATTTCTCTGAAGTTTGTGTTGTATCATCTAGCTGCAGCCTGCGATTGCAAGGCTCAGGAAAAAAGTTTTAGTTCTCAATATTTCCAAGGCAAAGGATGGAGGAAAAGGAAACTGTGGTCTAGAGGGTTGCAGCCAAATGCTTTCACTACAAAAGTTCCGGATCTAGTCCAGTCCACTGGTGAAAAATAAAACTTCAAAGAAAATCACCAAACTAGAATCTAATAATATCCAATTGTACATTATAGTTTCTATTGAAACAATTTTTCTCTCTAAAACCCCCTCATTTTATCAAAGATAGACGAGTTAAGACTGATTCATTGTGTAAGTTCAGTTTCAATAAATTTGGCCTGTTATTTGCATATGATGAGAATAGCAATTGAGCATATAAACTCTTTTAAACCTCCTCTGCTGTAATTTCATTAGGAATCTCCAGACTGAGCTTTAGTTAGCCTCTCAGGGCTAAGAAGCCAAACTACATACATCTTTGCCTGCAATACCTACAGATTTGGTTGACTTACTCGGGTTCCTGAGGTCCCCCCAAATGTCTTGAGGTTCTTTCTTGGCCATTTCCCAGAAAAGCAACCTTCATTCCCTACCTGGAAAGACTGCTGTGAACCATGCAAGCAAGGCACCAGGTCACTTTTCAAAGAGGCTTTTATTGACCTCCAAAGTCGACCTTTACTCCTTAGAGCTTTCCTGGCAGTATTCACAATCTGTGCATGTCTCTTTCATACATGACATTCCAGTTGAAGCCTCATCAAGAGTTTCTAATTGTGCCCCCCACAGGTAGCTGACCGAAGTTCAAAGACACTCCTTACTCCAGACGCTACATGTGCCAAGGGTGAGTGGTAGCCAAAGCTAATTCATGTATTTTCCATTCTTATTTTTTGGATAAACCCATCTGTGGCTGTAAGTTTACCTCTGGATTCTTCGCATCCCACAGATTTCATTACGTAGAGATTTTTGTTGTCTTTCATTTCTTAACTTTAAAAAAAGTCATGAATATTTCAAACATCCAGAAAATCATGGAAAAATAGGAAAATTATAGTGTTCAATATTAAATATTAAATTTTTTCATATTTTCTTGAGTTATTTGCAGTGAAAAACTAGGTCCAGTTGAGCCTCTTGCATACGCTTTCCTGAGCCCATCCCTTCCTCTCCGTATGTGGCCGCCGTGCTGGAGATGCTGTTTGGCACTTAGTTTCGTGTTGTTGCACAGGTCACACACATGCACTGCCCAGAAACAACATGTCATAGTGTTCTGCATGTGTGCAAGTGTTTCATAACTCATTCTGCCATTTGGTTTATCTCCTCAGTATCAGCTTGCAGCTTCTATTCATTCGTTTTTAACTGTGGATATGCCACAGTTTATTTGTACATTTCTCTGCTAAGGGACATGTAAGTTGTCGCCCACTTATAAAAATTTTATGTAACTTTTATTTGATTTCCTTTAAGCAAAGAGATATTTCTGGAGTGTGTGTTTCTCACATGATGGATTTCTAAGTGTTGTCTTCTAGTATGATTGCATTTGGGTCAGTGAACATAACCCCTATGGCAGCAATTATCTGAATTTGTGAAGAGACTTGAAAAGAAAGAAAAACTACAAACTGAAAAGAAAAAGGTAATTTAGTCTCAGTTTAGAATAAAAGAGGTTGTCAACAACAATGCTACGTTTTTGAAAGAAGCGAATTTATTATGTGAAATAGTTTGAATTTTCAAGTTACTTTACGAGGCTGGCTATTACCCTCTTCAGGTAGAAAATGAGAAAGAGTTGGGAGATATTTATGTTTGATGATCTAAGGAACACAGGAAAAAGAGTAAAACAGGTGGGCAGAGATGTCATGTACATTTATTTACATTAGTGCACGTCTCTTTCTTTTGCTGTGAAGCTTCAAGAAGTTAAGAGTGTTTGAGGTGAGAGCAGGTTCTTCTTGAACTATTATTCAACAAAACTCTTGAGTTTGCGTTCAATGCCATGTACAAATTTTCTGTTTATCTGCTGCATGTAGTATTCATTTAAAAATATCTGAAATACAGAAATACAGTACTGTTGAGTCAGTCCACTCACTATAGTTGTAGAAAATGGAAATCCACTTACTGAAATTTTGAAGAATTGTGTTAAGTTCCATCTGCACCTAAACTGCAGACTCTTCCGACCCCTGTATGTAGTTTTCCTCCTTGCTAGCTGTTCCAGTAAAACAAGAATGTGGCTCTAGTAATTCCAACCCAAATACAATAACCAGTTTTCTTCAGCAATTTTTTGGTTGCCAAGTACACACATGGTCAATATTTTAAATATTCCAAACAATCGAAAAGAATGCATATTGTGTATTTGTTTAGTTCAAATTTGTCAGTGGTACATTCCCACAGTTCCCAAACTGTGCTTCAGGTTCCCTAGGTCTGGGGTGAGGTTCCAGAATCTGCATTTCGAACAACCTCCAAGTGATGCTGATGCTGGTTTGAGGACCACACTGTGGAAACCACGCTTTATGGTTTGCAATTTTCTCTTTGTCTTCTGCAATTCCTTCACAGGTTCTTGTCAAATAACAGGGTTTTTTTTTTTTGTTTGTTTGTTTTCAAACATTGTTTGATATTCACTAATTATTTTTACATCATTTCTAAAGGAGAGAGGGATGTGCTCAGTAAACCACCTTGAAAATGGAATTCTCCCAAAATAAGACAAAAAAAGTCAAGTGCTAACTGGTAGTTTTCTTGGTATTTGTGTTTCTTGATATTTCCTGCTATGCACACGAAGAGTGCTTTTTAAACAAGTTATCCTAAGTCTTCCCTTCTCTGCTGGATTTCTTTGTGCCCCCCACCCCCATACGTGTGGGTGCTGTTCTCCCACTGACCAACTTTGTCATGACTTTGATCTCCTTGGACAGGATGACGTCTGCACTCAGCAGCGTGCGGACAATATGAAGACTCAGGGATAAAGATTCTTCCAGGGTCTTTGCCCTGATGTTCCCTGAAGTGGCCAGCCTCTGCAGACTTGTTCCTCTGTTGGAGAAACATGTCTAGTCAGGTGGAACGGGGGTTTTCTAGCAATCAATCTTGGTAGCTTTTAACCCATAACTGGATACCTATTTTGAATAAGCTAACTGCATTTTCACCCACACTTGCATAGATATACAAAACTTCCTTTCATGTGCTGAGCACCTGGTTTGAATATTGTAACTAGCCTTAACAGACAACTGGCCTCACTCTAATTATTCTCAGAATGGCTTCGGGGTGCAGTATGAACAATTTCACCACCTCAGAATATCTCACATAACATCCTACAATCACACTTACTCAGAATATCTCACTCAACTTTTAACTAGATTATGGCTGATGCCCATATAACAGAACAAATTAACCATGTACTTTGGGTCATTTTTTAAAAAAAGATTTCATTTATTTATTTTTACACAGAGGAGAAGGGAGGGAGAAAGAGAGGGAGAGAAACATCAATGTGTGGTTGCTTTTGCACACCCCTCACTGGGGACCCAGCTGGCAACCCAGGCATGTGCCCTGACTGGGAATCTGACTGGTGACCCTTCAGTTTGCAGGCCAGGGCTCAAACCGTTGAGCTACACCAGCCAGGGCCCATCTTTAGCTTTCTGAGGAAATTCCGTACTGTTTTCACAGTGGCTGCACCAGTCTGCATTCCCACCATCAGTGCACTAGGGTTCCCTTTTCTCCGCAACCTCCCCGGCACTTGTTCGCTGACTTGTTGATGATGGCCATCCTGACAGGTGTGAGGTGGTGTCTCATGGTGGTTTTAATTTGCATTTCTCTCATGGCTGGTGATGCTGAGCATTTTTTTCATGTGTCTGCAGGCCTTCCCTCTGTGTGTCCTCCTTGGAGAGCCACAGCAAGCATCATATCTGCTTTGAACCTTTCTTGACCATGTGTGACCTGGCTATCCAAAAGCCATACCCAGCCTCCTCCACTGCTGGCTCCCACTATTGGACCTGAAAAGTCGAACACTTTTCCAGCTTCCTTTGCAGCAAAGGATGGCCATGTAACCCAGATCTGGGCTGTGAGCCCTAAGCAGAAGTGAATAGGAGAGGCTTCTGGGAAAGGGAAATCACTCTTGATTAAAAAGAAGGAAAGAAAGGAAAAGAATGCATGAGCTGGTCTAGCCCTTTTGCCTTGCCTCTTTTTCTTGCCTTGAACACAGACACGGTAGCTGGAGTTGCAGCAGCCATCTTGTTGTGGCCATGAAGGATGAGCCTAAGGAATTGCTGAAGAACAGGCCCCGCGATAGGCACTGAAACTTCGACCTACCCCTGCGACTTCCCACCTCCAAACTTCTGATTGTGTTGTAAGGTTCAACATAACAGACGCACACAAAAAAAACAACCACCCTTGATTTTGTTTAAACCTCTATGGTGATTTGCAGCCCAAATAAATCCTAATGGGTACACTACACTGGACAGAAACTTAGAATCGTTCCTCTGAGTTTCCGTCTTACATTTTGCCCTGTCTCCCACTCCATTATCACCAAGCACTTATTTATTTTGGTTTGTCTGTCTGACTTCCCCAGTACTGTGAACTCCTTGGGGACAGGGACTATCTTACCATTTTTTGACCCCGGAAGTGATTACAGTGCCTGGCACATGATAGCTGCTCAGTAATACTTGATTAAATGAGTGAGGGGCTGAACGAGTCAAGAGGTTGTGTGGAGGGTGTTGCCGGGAGGAGACGTTAGTGGCACCGAGACCAGCAAAGAGGTTGTAGGGGTGAGGGTCCAGGCAGGAGGCCGTGAGAGCCTGCACCCAAGCGGGACTATGCAGATGAGAGCAGGGAATGGACTGGGGGCACTTTAGGAGGCAGAAGGGAGAGAACCTGGAAGGGACTTGGGGAAGAGACGAGGGGGGCAGGAGGGCTCAAGGACGGCTGAAGGGTCCTTAATGTGTGCTGGGCGTGGGCGCCCACTAGTTCCGTGGTCTTGGTTAGGTTCTCACTCAGATGTGCATGGTACCTCATGTGAAAGACAGGAGCAGCGGTCATGTGCACCTGACAGGTTCATGGTGGGAAATAAGTCACTTTGCACATGTAAATTGCTTACAACAATGCCTGGCACAGAGTGAGTGTCCCATACATGCTATCGGTTGTCACCATCATATCAACCTTGGGGCAGGGAGTCAGAAACTTGGGAGAGCGTTTGAGAGGGAGGGGCTATGGATGAACCGGA
>PVKM010000349.1:0-114149 GCA_004027735.1 Carollia perspicillata | reverse complement strand
TCAAGAATTGACAAGGACCCTACAATATTAAATAGGATAGAAGTTTATTCGTGACAGTCCTATTAAAAATAATTTTTGTATGTATTATTGCTGGACACATTCTCTGAGAAAATATTTTTATAGATTTTTGAGATGTACTTGTATATTCTTATACTTTTTTGAGAGAATCCCCAAGAAATTATTAAATTCCCAATTTCATTTTTGCATCAAAAAGTTAAAAAAATAAAAATAAAGAAAACACAAAAGCATTCTTAATTCAGTCAGAAATGTTCAAATTAGGCTCAATCCATGCCTTAATTTTGTACCTGGAGGAGTTAGTGCACAGCTGTCTCACCTTGCTCCAAGGAGCACACCAGCATCCCTCCTCTGTGAAGAACCCTAAATGTCAGAGAAACCAGGTAACAGGGCTGTCAGTAGGAGAGCCCACAGCCACAGAATCGCCCTGAGGCTCCACCTTCTCCTTTATATAAATAACGTTGTTTCCCAGAGTTCATTATTTTGTTTGGTTTGGGGTCCCAATATTTTTCTTGCTTCTCCTGGTCGTGAAATGCCTTGGGATTAACAAATACTAAATTCTGCTAGAAACTCAAAAGAACAAAGTGCATTTCGACTAACATCTTACTGCTTCTTCCATCAACTCCATAAGACCAGAAAGAAAAAAAAAAGATATAAATCTACTTCCTCACTAGCCATGAAGAAGAAGAGGAAGAGGAAGAAGGAGAAGAAGGTGGAGGAAGAGGAGAAGGAGGAGGAGGAGGAGAAGAACAAGAACAAGAACAAGAAGAAGCAGCTAATCTCTAGGCACATTGAAGTCCTTCCCTTCCCTTTGGTCTTCCTGAAATTCTTAGCAGACACATCTGCCTCTCACTTCCACTAGCCTTCAGAATTTTCTACACTTTATTACATTCAGAAATAGACCGGCCTTTGCCAAGAAAATGACTCCCTTTCATCATCACCCCACACACTGCTCCACACCCAAGCCACTAGGAATTGGCCACGCAGACCTACATGGCTGCATCCCCAGCATCCTCTGCTGCTCCCACTGCCAGGCACACTTGCCCTGTTTCCAATGGTTTATTTTCTGCCCACTCCAAGGCCCACTTCAAATGTCTTCTTCCCTATGATGTCTTTCCTCATCCTCTAAATTAAAGTTAAGCTCGCTCTCTCCACATTCAACAGATAAATATTTGAGTGTGTAGTGAATGATGGGCACTCTATTAGAGACAAGATATACAAGGGAAAACCAACATATCATTCCTCTATGGGGAGAGATAATGTGATTATGAGTCAAATAATCAAAGAGTAAATGTAAAGTTGATTGTGATATGTGCCATAAATGAGTGGCACATGGTGCTATGAGAGAAGGGATTTGACCAGGCATGTGTGTTCAGTCAGAAACTGTAAAGGATTGAAATTTTATCCAACTGGCAAGATAAAAATTTAGGCTGCCAGTTTTACATGTGTATAGTGACAGAAGACACTAAACAAGCCCTGGATCGGGAGCACGTATGGTTTGTTACATACCAAAAACAGCAGCCAGAGTGGTGTCTTGAATGGCTTCCCCACACCCCAAAATCCACAGGGCAAAAAGATTAGGGACAGATGCTACCTGCCCCTGCAACAAAGTATGCAACAGGAGAGGAAGTTTGAACTTGCCGAGACTGACTCACAAGGCTTCCCATTTGCCCATTCAGTGCTCTGGAGAGATTAATGTGAGACATTTGTGTAAACTAGTCTCCTCCACAGAAGAAGGGGCAGCATCACTACTCTGGAATGTCACCAGGGAGGGACAGGAGAGGACTGTACTACCCAGGATGTCTTCAGGGAGATACGTCTCTAAATCTCTCCGGAGAAACATCATCTCTAACATCCAAAGCTGTTATTTGAACATGTCCATTGCTCAGAAGGCTTGGACCAATGAAGAATGAAAGAAATCCACAGAGATCTGTTTCCCCCTCATGACGGAGATCTGAGAAGGTTTCCCTGAAGAAATGAAGCTTGTGCTGAGATCTGAAGAATGGGTAGGAGTCTATGAAATGGGGCAGCAGCATTCAGGCGGGCAAAAATTGCAAACTCAGTGCTCAGCACACAGGAAAATCACAGCGTGTTCAAGGAAGCAGCTGCACAGCTGCAATGAGAATCAAACCACGTGGGGCCATGCCTGTCTCTACTGGAAATTTGGTCCCTTGTACCAAGAGCAGTGGGAAGCCAAAAATGTATCTTAAGCCATGAAATGCTATGGACTGCATTCCAACAACGACACTCCCTGTGTCACAGAGGATGGGGAGAGCAGAGCAAGGCCTTGTGCGCTGGCTTCCACAGAGCTTCGGGTGACAATACATTCTTTGTACTTGTCTCCCCCTCTCATTCTCCTCCTCCTCCTCTTCTTGTATCCCCCACACAATGCAGCCCAGCACCTTAGAATTCAGCACACATCCTTTACTGTGGCTCAACAATGATAGGCTGTTGTATGAAGCACCGATTTAAATCAAAAATTATTTTCATTGTTGACTTAGTACTAAGAGAAACCCTTATCTTCCTGCAGTTTCTATTTTAATGTGCTACAATAAATGAATTTGTTCATTTCAATTAAGGTCTTCTAATGCTTCAACTTCTCTTCTTCAGATACTTCAATGTGTCCACCAGAGGAAAGATCTAGAAAAAGATAACTTAGAGTTGCCCAATGTCAACTGCTGTGGAAAACAGCACCTGAGTTAAATTACATCAGGGCGGCTGATAATGAGGGCGGTGAGCTGGCTTTATGGCCCTCTGTATAAGAAAACACACACAATGCAGCTCCGAATCTGAAGCTGGGGTGCAAACAAAGGATCTAAATCTTGACCAGCATGATGAGAGAGGACCAAAAATTCGGGTGGAGGCTGGAAGCAGATGATGGGAGGAGAAGGGCAGAGGATGCAATGGCTGCAAGTAATGACTCCTTCAGAAAGAGATGATTGGTTTTATATATGAGATACCGTTAAAGTGTTACCTTTTACATTTTCCCCTTCACCACAAATTTAATAACTTTATTTTCACTGCAGCTCCATCAATTTTAGTTTGGATGTGCAATGATTCACTTCCCTAGAGCGTTTGCATAATATGTATCCCGCAGGTTTCATTTCTGTAAATCACTGCTTTGTGGGGAGATAGGGGGGTGGATTCCAGGCACGCTCCAGCCTTTGAGTAAGTTTTGAGACCAAAAGGAGATTGCATTTCCTGATTGCTAAGTTATCTCTGCTGTTCACTGAGAAATTATTTTCCCTATAACACTTCCGTTTGTATATTCGATAAAGTTAATATCTGTGAAATCAGTTGATTCTCACTGCGCTAAATTATACCGGAATAGACAGAAGATTGACTTCCTGGTATTGACAAGAGAGAACTCTCAATGTCTTTTCACTTATTATTTTTGGCAGTTGGAAAGAATTCCAATAACACACAAAATTACTTTACAGGGTATGTTTAGAGAGCAAAGAAAATTAATGGAAGGATGGATTCTTAAGGTATTTTTGTCTTTTGACAAAGATTTCTATTTCCTGTCAAACATTTCCTCTGAAATGAACTGGAGGAACACAATGTAAATTGATTTATCCACACCTTAAGAAATACCTGAGGTTTAATTGCCTCTGCAATATTTATGCTTACATAAATAATTCAATGGCAAATTACTCCAGCTTTTCTAATTACCTCCCATAGAGGCACATGGCTCAGTCCCAGCGACTTAATTGTGGCTTGATGAAGGTATTCAGGTCACTACAAACAATAAACCATACAGAAAATTTTAAAGACATTAAAAAAATCCATAGCTTTTAACCCTAAGCTCTTAGGAAGAAACAGAGTATGTGTGACTGGTCCCAAACACTGAGGGCTGGAGGAAACAGAGCTCCGTTAATAATGAACTTCCTAAAAATACGTTGTTTCCAACCTCGCCCCTGAGCTCCTTGCACATCAGACTCTTACATTTGAAGGAAAGTGACACGTTTCCTCTGATCGCTGTGTTGCCCACACAACCCGGTGCGGACAGCTGTCCCCTAGGTAGAGTTCCAGCCTTCATCTTCAGTCACTCTACGCTGAGCCACTCGTCACCTTGCACTGGGCTCACCCTCCTTTCATTCTCCCCAGGGCCCAGGCTGTAGTCCTGGTCACAGCTTCTGGGCAGAGGAGAAGCAGGTGAGCTCTGTGCCGGTGTCTGACGAGATCCCTCTCCGCCAAGCAAGTGACAACTCTCTCTTCTTCTGGGAATAGATTAACATCCGGGACGCCCACCCCAAAAGATCAGGAAAATCAGATTTCCTGTCACTTGCTAGTTAGCACAGTAACTAAATTGGGCAGTGAATTTCATAGCTTATTGAATGATTCAATAATATTATCTGGCTTTCTCTACTCCTAACTGCACTGTGAAAGAATTACTATAATTCAGTTGTATAGACAAGGAAACCGAGGCTCAAAGAGACTGAGGAGTTTTCTCCACGTGAACAAGATAGCAGCGCGTGCAGCCAGACTCATGCACAAGCCTCGTCCTGGCACAAGGGCACTTCGAGAGGGGGCCTTTGCTCCACAGCTCTGCCTAGACCTAGAATGCAGTAGATGTTCCCTAAACGTTTCTGCACCACTCTGCCTTCCTAGGAAATACGTGATACCCCCACACCCCGTCCCCCTTCCCACATGCAGCCTGTGCTTCACATTTAGGTGATCATATCACCTAGACTCCAAACGAAGCACTCATGCCTCCCTTTGTTATAAAGACTTCCCGCATGATTGTGTTCATATTAAATGATCATATAATTGAGCATTTGGTTATGCACTGTCTTATACTGGCTTCTAATTGTACTATGTTGATCTTTTCTCCCAGTTCTCAGTTTTTCTTATTTCAGGTAAGTCGGGTGTGTCTGTGTTAATCTGCAGATGAGAGCCATTTGTACTGAAGATGAAATAACTGAATAGCAAAATTTAATAAGGCAACAAGCTGAATCCTTTTAACTCTTGCTACGACAGTAAAAAGGGGGAAGAAAAAGTAGATCGTGGATAATGAAAGAGGAGAAGGAAACAGAAAGCCACAAAGAAGGATTCTTCTAAGTTACAGTCAATCCTTTTACTGCTAAAAGCTACAATGGCCTCTGAGACCCTACCAGCCACAGAAAGAGGAGAATTCGCTTTATAGCAAGTGTTTTGCACAATGAATTTATAGCAAGGAGAGCTGCGCCTTCCAGAACTTGGGCAGAAATAAGTTATGCTGCCTGGCTGACGGCTTCCTCAATATCCCAGTGAGGAGAAATTCATGAAGAACACGAGCACCAGCCAGGAGCTACACCTGTAAATTATTTTTAAATCCTATCTATATGTAGACCGGTGTGGGTGTACTGTTTCAGTAAACAACTTTTGGGAGGTTTTGATCATGTATATTCACTGATCCTTGGATTGTATATTCACTACGAGGTTAACTTTTTCAGGTCCACATAACAAGGCTGAAACCCTTGTTTTAGTCGCCATACAGATGCCCAGACTGAGCTGACAGATGGGTAGGCTGCCCGCAAGGCCACTTCTTTATAAACCTGAGATCAGTCTGGCCCTGAAAGAGAACATGTTAGAAGTCCTTGGCTCAGGTGCCTTCCTTTTTCTCTAATCTGTGTTTCTAATCCACAAACTTTTCCATATCCTGATCACCAGGAGCACAGAGACTTTGCAGGACCCCAATACTTAAACTCCCCACAAGACAGCATTATAGGCTGATTTGTGAATGACATTTTGAGGTGATTCTGCCTCATGGACTGCCAGTGTCTTCCTACTTCACTATACCCGCTCTGTACCTTCTGGGTGTTCCCTTGGTCTAGCTGAAACCCAGGAGCGATATGCAATATTCCTTCTTTACAGGTGCAAACAAAAAGCAAATGTTCGATGAGTATTTACTGAATTAAAGCTCACACAAGCCTAAGTTTAGGAATGCATAAATATTTTCATATAAAACAATTAAATATGCAACAATTTAAATATATGACAATATGTAAATATTTAACAATTCAAATATCACCCTTAACCCAGATCTATAAATAGATTTCATTGGGTCTTCCTTCAAATTGTATGAGAATATTTGTGGTGGGTACAAATGTTCATTTTTCTGGAAGGAACATCATTAACAGTCAGTCATCAGCTCCTCAGTGAGATCTACTACCAAAAACAGAGTTCTGCTACCAAAAACTCTGAAGATTGCAAAAAAAAAGGCAAAGAGATCTGACCTTTTTCAAAAATAGGTTGTGTTTCTGCATAGGTAACAATCTTCTTGGTTATGTAAGACCCTGCCTGGAGTAAGGGAAGGACAAAAAGGTGTATAACTTCGATTCCTTCCAAATCCATATTTACAGACTCTGTTTCTGTCAGAGAGCCCACTCTAATAGTCACACGTTCATGGCCATGAGCATAGCAATATACAACTACAGGGAACAGACAGGATCTGTCCAGAAACAGCATCTGCCTAGAAATAGACTGTAGCTCCTGTCTCAAAAGCAATGGTAAAGAGTCTCTTTTGCAGAAATACTCGAGGGGTTCATCAATTCTCCTAAGAGACTCTCAAAGTCCTTTGATATTCAAATCATTCTATTCTAAAGGGCCTCTCCTGTCACCATCAGGCCTGCTTTTTCTTCTCTTCAACTGTTAACTGGTTTACCTCTGCCGGATCTTCATTTCTCAGTGGTTAAGTCCCCCAGCTTTACTTACAGGAAATCCCACATCTTTTGTGAAACTCACAGTTTCACATCTTGATTTGCTTTGTTTTTGCATTGGAGCATCGGGTGTTGATTCAAAAATTAAGCAGGGAGGGATGTCTAAGAGCAGACATTTTTATAATGGGTCTGTTAATTAGGGAGTATTTTTATACCGCTATTTTCTAACAACTTTGTAAACTGCTGTGACTCAGAAAATATAATCAGATAATTAGGACCCCCTATATATCAAAATATTAACAGCAATGATCTTTAAGTGGTGGGATTATGGGTAATAAAAATTATAACTGGCATTAATTGGGAATTCACTATGCATGCTAAGCACCTTGTAAACATCACCTCATTTATTATTCACAGAAGACCCTGGACAGAGAGCTACTATTATTTTCCCTCTTTTCAAATGAGGAACCTGAGCCAGAAGTTAGCATACCTACCCAAGGTCACGCCAGCTAAGTGACAGGATTGGGATTTAACTCAGCTTGTCTAACTTTAGAGTCCAGACTCTCAACCCGCCACCCCCGCATTCATTTGTGTTTTCTTCTTTTGTATGAAGAAAATTTATTACTAGTGACATAAAGAAAAAAATGGTTATTTCTGAAAGCCACTGAGTACAACTATCACCTTGTATAGCTTTCAAAGTCATATTCCCCAATCTGTTTATGGTCCATTTGATAAATATCACCTATCAAGCCTATTTCTCTGGAGTTTTATTAGAACTGGCATTTAAATTTCTTTTAAAATAATGAACACTCTAAGCAAAGGTTTATAACTCCTAGCCAATGTCTGGCTAGAAGCCTGCGGCATTTGTTGATTTCAAAGTTCCTCTTTTAGCCAGAATAGCAACCCACCCCTTTCTCCTGAGCTCCTCAACACCTGGGGGCCACATGGAAGAGCTAGACAGAAGGGCCAGAAACTACGTCCCATCCTGCAGGGGACAGGGAAGATTTAGAATTTGTATTTCGTCATTTGTTCGGTGGATTTAAAATACTATCTATATAGGTTCCCATTCATTTTACATGTTATTCATATGAATGTTTTATTCATAGTATTTATGTAGTAATGTGACTATATTGTTAGAGTTCTTCAAAGAAACAGAAGCAACAGGGTATTTAGAGATATTTGCTATAGGATACTTAATATAGGAATTGGTTCACACGGCTATGAAGGTTGAGAATCCCATGATGTGGGGTCTGTAATCTGGAGAACCAGGAAAGTCAATGGTGTGATCCCATCCCAGTCAGCAGGAGTGAGGAGAGGGGGAGTCAATTCCATCTAGTCGCAGGTGTGGGGATGTCTACAGTCTATAGACGTGAGAACCAGGAGTTTCATGTTCAAGGGCAGAAGATGGATGTCCCAGCTCAAGATTAGAGAGAATTCCCTCTTCTTCCACATTTTTGTTCTATTTGGGCCTTTAAAAGATTACAAGGTGCTCACCTGCATTGGTGAGAGCAGTCTTCTTTACTCAGTCTACTTAATAAAATGCTAATCTCCTCCAGAAACTTTCACACACATACCCAGAAATAGTGTTCTACCAGCTCTCTGGGCATCAATTAGCCCAGTCAAGGTGACGCATAAAATTAGCCATCACAGTGACCATGGACACTGACCATGAACCCCTCATACCTTGAGAAGCATACTCTCGGTCCAAAAAGATGGTGAGAGTAGGAGTGGTGCTAGTACACACTTCAGACAGACCTTGGGAATAATAAGGAGACAGGAGAAAACTATGGCCTTGGGAGGCAGACTGAGAAGGGCAGTATTCCCAGGTGCCCCCCATGTTTCCCTCCCCCACAACTGTGTCAGCGGCAGTTCTGTGCAGTGATGGTGTTCGCTTGTACAAAGAAGCTAGTTCAAGCTCTGGTGCCATTGACAAGGGAGTAGCTTACATAACAAACACCATGTGGTAAGAAGCAAATAGTAGGTTCCTTAAGGCCCCACATGGTTCCCTGTGGTAGCACCATCAGAGCTTGCCGAATGGCTAAGCTTTCGCTTAACTCTCCAAGATGCCAATACATTAAAGACTGATATCTTGGAGTAAAAAAAAAAAAAACACAAATAAAGAAATTCCAAAGGACAAAAGAAATATTTTCTTGATAGAAAGATATGGCTTTATTAGTACCCCAGGCTGGTAAAGCAGAACCAGTAAGATATACTTACAGAGGTTATATGCTCTTTTATATTATTTTCTACTTTATCTTAACTGATTTTTATTAAACAGAAATTTGAGGTTTTTAAATAATGTTTTATATTGTTTATATTTTATATTTGTTTATAATATTTTATATTGCTTATAATATTATAAGTATATATTTTATATTGCTCTCACATTAATAATAATTCCCAGCCTTAGAGCACACATTTATGTGCTGAGCATTAGGCTAAAGACTCGAATTAGATGATCTCATTCAACCCAGCAACAGCTCTAACGCGTTGCCTGTCACTGTTACAGAACCCCAGCCTATGCTGTTCTGAAACGGCTGTGGAGTCTGATTGCCCACCACCAAGCAGTGTGACTCTCAATGCCAGAGTTTGGTGAAAAGAAAGGAATTGTTTATTTAAAAGTTATACAGATTTAGAATAATGGCGGATTTCTGCCATTAAATCCCACTCCCTTCCAAACGCCCATAAACACACAGTCTCGCCTCCCTTCTCCAAACCAGGCCAGTTCCAGAATATGCCAGTCAGAGGTACCGTCTTTCAGAAAAACAGAAGTCTGTGGCTCAGCATTCCCAGTCACAGCTCAGCATTCCAGGCATCTCCCCATTAATCCGCGCTTGGCTGGGCAGGTCCCGCAATTCCATCAGCCTTGCTGCCGTGTTCTTCGGGCAGGTTTCCCCGCACGTCTCCACTTTCTTCCTCCAGCTCTTAATCCAAAACTGTGTGGCACTTCCTTACACACCAGACCTTGTGGTAGGCCAGTGGGGGCTCTTCTACACCCTTTCACACCATATGGCTACCCCATCCTGGCTGGCCACCCTAATTTTAAAATGCTGACCCAGGGCTTTGTACATGACCTCATACTGGGCCCTGTGTGTGTACTGAAGGTCACATAGGCCTTTTCTCAGGTGGCAGCACAACTTCCCCTCAGGAATGACACGGCTATCAACTTGCCATTGTTATAAAAATTATTGTAAGCCATATGATCCGCTCCTCCCCCTCCCCCAACCATGGGCTATGGGGGAACATGCTCCATATCGGGGTCCTTTTGTTTTGCACCTCATTTCATCATAACCAGGATAACAATTCTTGTTCATGTTTTATAATTTTGTAACTTTGTATTATTTTTGTAATTTCACTTTTTTGTCTACAGTATATGAAATAAGGCATAAGCCTAAATATATTTATCTCCATATCAGTATACCTAACAGCAGCAGTCTGCAACTGTGGCTTGTGGGCCAAATCTAGCCCACTGACTGTTTTTGTAAATAAAGTTTTATTTGAACAGAGTTGCACTCATTTGTTTGCATATTGTCTACAGCTGCTTTCACATCAAAAAGACAGAAATGAGATATTGCAGAGTTTCCTAAAAGAATTGATCACATAATTATTTCTTCCTTCATTGTTTTATCTCATTGATTATTTGTACTTACATCTTTTAAGCCCTCCTTCTGAAGTTGCCATATGAAATATAATATTATAAAAATATAAAACATATATATTAAGCTGAACATTTTTACTTTTACTGTTTTAGATAGACTATATTAATTAAAGCATTAAGTTGTTCAAGTGAATGGGTATAAATGAACAAACAAGTTATAGTTGTGTACTATCACTATAATCATGGTGTATGGTACAATAAACAACAATACCCCCTCGTGGCCGTATAATAATAAGCATTTATTTAAATCATGTACTTGCTCTGGCTTGGCTGATCTAAGAGGCGCCAACTGGTACTACTCTTCCACATGTTCATCACCCCGCTTCTGGGACCAAGAAGGTTTTTCCCATTGTGAATGCACAAACCCACAGTTTCTAAAGGCCTAGGCTAGAACTGGCACAGTGACACTTTCACTTCATCCTACTGTCCAAAACAAGTTGCAAGAGCAACCCATATTTAAGGGGCAAAGTCTCATGGCAAAAGACAAGGCTACTATGAGAGATGAAGAGGTGGGATCAATGATGCAGTCTATCACACAAATATGTATGTTTAAACCTTAAAGCATTTCCAGTTCTACTGATACACATACACACTTTAATATTTATCCTGACAAAGGCCCTAGGAATTAGATATTACCATTGGTCCACATTAAAAACGGGAAATCTGATTCAGGGTATCTGACTTCCCAGTGTCAAACAGTTTGAAGGCAGAAACAGAACTTGAACCCAAATCTATTTCCAAAGGCTTTTCCTCTCAGCCATCTTTGCATTATTAAATCTGGCTGGTGCAGTGGAAATGGCTATCTGCCTACTAAAATTCAGTCCCTATGGTTTCATTATTTCTTTCTTCATTGTATTATATTGTTGAAATAAAGTTCCAATAAAACTCTATTTACAAAAACAGGCAGCAGGCCAGATTTGGCCCGCAAGCCATAGTTTGTGAACTTCTGCTCTAAAGCATGCTAATTATAGGTATGGGGATAAATACAGTTAGACCCATGCCTCATTTCATATACTATAAATAAAAAAGTATGAAATTACAAAAATACATGTAAAATTATAAGACATGAAAAAGGATAACCCCCACTGTGATGGTATTGTATTTGGAGGTGGAGCCCTTGAGAGGTGATTAGGTCACGCAAAAAGAGCCCTCATGAATGGGACTGGTGCCCGTGTAAGAGATACCCCCCAGAGAGCTCTCTCACCCCCTCCACCGTGTGAGGACACAGTGAGAAGAGGGCCATCTACAAATTCAGAAAGAGTCCTCATCAGACACGGAATCTGTTAGCTCTTTGATCTTGGATTTTTCAGTCTCCAGAACTATGAGAAATCAATGTTTGTTGTTTAAGCCACTCAGTATTTCCATTATTGGAGCCCACATGAACCAGACCCGATTGCACAGGAATCCAAAAGACTTCTTTCCAACAATGTAATGTACACAGAAGTGATGTGTGTGTGCGCCACGTCCAGGCCACAACTTTTTAGAAGAGTATCTGCCGCCTGCACACTTCCTTTTCCCTCTGGCCAGATGAATAAAGAAGACAGGACTATCTAATAAACTTTCTGAGATAATGGGTGTATTCTACATCTGAGCTACCTCGTATGGTATCCACCAGCTACACAGAACTCTTGAAAAATGGTTAGTGCCACTGAAGAATTGAATTTTTAATTTAACTTACTCTAATACATCTAGTAAAGTAATTCCAATTAATTTAAATTTGTTATACAAATTCACTAAATAAACTACTTAAGAACTGAGATTGAAAACAGATGGAAAGGAATTAAAAAATGTAAATGTTTCCTAAATTGGTAGAACTATTCATCAAAGGTAAAATAGTGGCCAATACTTGAAGAAGAAAAAATAAAGCATTAAAAAAAAACAGATACTCTTGATACAGTTACAGCTGGATTTTTTCCGTTTCTTTCTGACTGTGTAATAAATTAAACTCCCCTTTACCATACTATAGGGGAGAAAATTTGCCACCCCAAAAATGCCAGTTTGGCATATTGATTATTTTAAATTAATGTTACTTGAAAGAGATGCAAGATGACAGTAGAGTAGGTGGAAACTACATACACATTAACCTTCTGCCAGGACCAAACTGGCATTACAACTAAATTATAGAAAAATCATCCTGACTAGCCAACTGAACACTAGCTGGAGAGGAGCCTTATAAACAAGGACTTACAGAAGAAGCCACATCACCATAAGACTGGTAAGATATACGGAGGCACAAGAGGGCTGCTGGGCTCTCATAGGTGGCAGCTGAAGTTCCAGAAGGACATTTCAGCCATCAGGAGTGTTTGCCCTGAGAAGCGTGGACCCTAAATCCCAAGCTGGCTCCCCAGCCTAGAGCACCAGAACCAGGAAAGGAATCCAAATAACATCCAGCTGTGAAAATCAGTAGGATTTCTGTCCACCAAGGAGAGACAGCTAGAAACATGCAGAGCTTGTTAGAGGACCAACGCACAAAATTTCATTTGCAGCCACTTGCCCTGGGCTTTATCAGAGGGAGGCTGAGCAGACTAGAACCACATGAGGCTAATTTGGGGTTGGTGGCCCTGAGAGGAGAGCTGAAGGTCAGCCACCAGGATCCCTGTGCTGAGTCATTCCTCATACTGCACAAGCTATCTTTCTCAGGCAAAGCACTCCCCTCCATGTGGCATCAGCTTAAGGAAATCAATAGCCACAACGCAGGAATCCATCTTGCCCCACAATGTAGAGTTTAAGCTCAGCGGCTGAAGAGTACAGCTGAAGGCGCTTCCAGTGATTTCACCCTAACAGGAAGCCTGTAGGAAGAAGATGATCTCTGGGAGTTTTGAGACTTTAGCTGACCCTCTCCCAGACCCAGTGCTGCTAAAAGCCAGCCTTGGTGTACAGCTCAGTTCCTTCTGCACACACCCAGGCCCAGTATAGTGGGGAACAAGCTGTGGATTACTGATCGCTCCAAACAGATCACCCAGGGCCAGCCACATGCAGAGTTTGACTGAGGGCTGCACCAGAGTCTTTGCAAACATACCTAATACATAGAAACAGAAAGAAAGAGACAGCAAAAATGGGAAGACAAAGAAAGAGGTACAAATGAAAGAACAATAAAACTCTCTAGAAGAAGAGCTAAATTAAATAGAGGTAAGCAATTTCTCAGATACAGAGTTTAAAGTAAGGATTATAAGAAAACTCAACAGAATGAAAAAAGACAAAAAAAAAACATTAAAAAAGACCAGTCAGAAGTAAACAATGCAATATCTGAAATAAATAATACACTGGAAGGAATAAAAGGTAGGTTAGATGAAGCAGAGGATTGAATCAGTGATTTAGAAGACAAGGTAGAAAAAACACCCAAGCAGAGTAGCAAAAAGAAAAATAAATAAAAGAGAGTTTAAAGGACCTTTGGGACAACATGAAGCATAACAACATGCACATCATGGCAATATGGAAGGTGAAGAGAGTGAGCAATGGACTGAGAACCTATTTGAAGTAATAATGACTGCAAACTTCCTTAACCTGGTGAATGAAAAGACACACAAGCCCAAGAAGTGCAGAGAGTTCCAAATAAGTTGGACCCGAAGAAGCCCACATGAAGGTACATTATAATTCAACTGACAAGGTTAAAGGACAAGGAGAAAATCTTAAAAGCCACAAGGGAAAAGCAGGTAGTTATCTACAAGGGAGCTCCCATTAGACTGTCATCTGATTTCTGAGCAGAAACAGTTCAGGCCAGAAGGGACTGGCATGAAATACTCAGGGTGATGAAAAGCAAGGAGTTACAACCAAGGCTAATTTACCCAGCAGAGCTATCATTTAAAATTGAAGGAGAAATAAAGACCTTTCCAGACAAGAAAAAGCTAAAGGAGTTTGTTAACATCACAACAGCACTGCAACAAATGTTAAAGGACTTGCTTTAAGAAGAACAAGAAGAAAATGAAACAAGAAGAGGGAAACAGTTTAAAAATAGAATGGCAATAAATACATATCTATCAACAATCACCTTAAATGCAAATGGCTTAAATGCTCCAATCAGAAACCATAGGGTATCTGAATGAATAAGAAAATAAGACCCATATATATGCTGCCTCCAAAAGACCCACCTCAGAATGTAAGATACACACAGATTAAAAGTAAAGGGATGGAAAAAAGATATTTCATGCAAAGGGAAAGGAAAAAAAAAAGATAGGGTAACAATACTTATATCCAACAAAACAGACTTAAAAGCCAAGGCTATAGTAAGAGGTAGGCACTACATATTGATAAAGGGAACAACCCAACAAGAGGCTATAACCCTAGAAAATATTTATGTACCCAACATAGGAGCACTTAAATATGGAAAGCAAATCTTGACAGATATAAAAAGAGAATTTGACAGAAATACAGTCATAGTAGGGGATTTTAACACCGCATTGACTTTGATGGATAGATCATCCAGACAGAAAATCAGCAAGGAGACAGCTGTCCTAAATGATACACGAGATCAAATAAATTTAATTGATGTCTTCAGAGAATTTCATCCCAAAGCAGTAGAATATACATTCTTTTCAAGTGCACACAAAACATTTTCTAGGATAGACTACATGTTAACACACGAAACAAGTCTCATTAAATTTAAGAAGATTGAAATGATATCAAGCATCTTCTCTGGCCATTATGCTATGAAACTAGAACTTAATCACAAGAATAAAACTGGAAAATGCACAAAGCCATGGAAGCTAAATAACATGTTCTTAAACAATGAATGGATCAAAATGAGATTAAGGAAGAAATCAAAAGATACCTTGAAACAAATGAAAATGAAAATACAACAATCCAAAATCTGTAGGACACAAGAAAAACAATACTAAGAGGTAAATTCATAGCATTGCAAACCTACCTCAAGAACAAGAAAAAGCTCAAATAAATAATATAACTTTGCAACTTAAAGAACTTGAAAAAGAATGGCCAAGAAAGCCTAAAGCGAGTAGAAGGAAAGAAATAATAAATATCGTAGCAGAAATAAATAAAATAAATCTGAAAAAGCAATAAAAAAGACCAGTGAATCCAAGATCTGGCACTTTGAAAAGATAAACAAGATTGACAAACCCTTAACCAGACTCATCAAGAAAAAAGAGAGAGGACCCAAATAAATAAAATCAGAAATGAAAGGGAGACATAACAATTGACGCCAAAAAACCACAGAGAACTGTAAGAAAATATTATGAATAACTGTATGCCAACAAACTGGACAACATGATGAAACAGATAAACTCCTAGAAACACACAGTCTTCCAAAAATAAATCAGAGAGAATCAAAGAATCTGAATAGAAAGATTACACTCAGTGAAATTGAAGCAGTAGTCAATGAACTCCCAACAACAAAAGCGCTGAAGCCTTCACAGTTGAATTTTACCAAACATTCCAAGAAAAACTTACACCTATGCTTCTCAAACTATTCCAAAAAATTCGGTAGGAAGAAAGACTCCCAAGCTCATTTTAAAATGCCAGCATTATCCTAATTCCAAACCCAGATAAAGACACTACAAAAAAAAAAATAGAAAATTATAGGCCAATATCCCTGATGAACATAGATGCTAAAATCCTCAACAAACTATTAGCAAACCTAATACAGAAATACATCAAAAAGATCATACACCATGATCAAGTGAGATTTATCCCAGGGATGCAAATTCATTATGACATTCACAAATCAATAAATGTTATTCGCCATGTAAACAAAATGAAGGATAAAAACTACATGATCCTATCAATAGATGCAGAAAAGGCATTTGATAAAATCCAGCACCAATTCATGGTTAAAAAAAAAAACAAAACAAAAAGAAACAATCTCTCAGTAAAGTGGGAACAGAGGGAACATACCTAAACATAATAAAGGCCATATATGACAAATTCATTGCCAGTGTAATATTCAATGGGCAAAAACTACAAGCATTCCCCTTAATATTGGGAACAAGATAGGGATGTCCGCTTTCACCTCTCTTATTCAACATAGTACTGGAAGTCCTAGCCACAGCAATCAGAGAAGAAGAAATGAAAGGCATCCAAATTAGAAAAGAAGAAGTAAAACTGCCTTTATTTGCAGATGTCATGATACTGTGCATAGAGAACCCTAAAGGTTCTGCCAAGAAACCACTAGAACTGATAAATGAATTCAGTAAAGCAGCAAGACGCTAAGTTAATATCCAGAAATCAGTCGCATTTTTATGTGCCAAAAATGAACTATCAGAAAAGGAAATTAAGAAAACAATCCCATTCAAAATTGCTTCAAAAAGAATAAAATACTTAGCAAAAAATTTAACCAAGGATGTGAAAGACCTGTACTCAGAAAATTATAAGACACTGAAGAAAGAAATTGAAGAAAATACAAATAAGTGGAAGCACATAGTGTGTTCGTGAATAGGAAGAATTACTGTCATTAAAATGTGCACACTACCCAAAGCAATCCATCGATTCAACACAATTTTTATTAAGATACCAATGACATATTTCACAGAACTAGAGCAAACATTTCAAAACTTATATGGAACCATAAAAGACCCTGAATAGCAACAGTAATCTTGAGAAAGAAGAACAAAGTTGGAGGAATCATGCTACCTAATATCCAACTATACTATAAGGCCATAATAATCAAAATATCATGGTACTGGCATAAAAACAGACACATAAATCAATGGAATAGAATAGAGAGCCGAGAAATAAACCCACACCTTTATAGTCGGTTAATATTTGACAATGGAAGCAAGCACATGCCATAGTCTAAAGACAGTGTGTTCGGTGAATTGTGTTGGGAAAATTGGACAGATACGTGCAGAAAAACAAAACTAGACCACTTTCTTAGGCCACACACAAGAATAAATTCAACATGGGTTAAAGACTTAAATGTTAGACTTGAAACCATAAAAATCCTAGAAGAAAACATAGGCAGTAAAATCTCAGACATTAATCACACCAATATTTTTCTGATATGTCTCTTCAGGCAAGGGAAACAAAAGAAAAAATAAACAAATGGGACTACCTCAAACTGAAAAGTATTTGCACAGCAACATAAACCATCAACAAAATAAAAAGACAGCACATTGAATGGGAGAACATATTTATTTACTAATACATCTGATAGAGGGTTAATATTTAAATTTTACATAGAACTTACAAAACTCAATACCAAAAAAAAAAACAAACAACCCAATTAAAAAATGGGCAAAAGACCTGTATAGACACTTCTCCAAAGCAGACACACAGATGGCCAACAGACATGAAAAGATAATCAATGTCACAAGTCATCAGAAAAATGCAAATTAAAACTACAATGAGATATCACCTCACACCTGTCAGAATGAATATTACCAATAAACCAACAAACAAGTGCTGGCGAGGATGTGGAGAAAGGGAAACCCATTTTCCCTGTTGATGGGAATATAGACTGGCACAGTCACTGTGGAAAGCAGTATGGAGTTACCTCAAAAAATTAAAAATTGAACTTTATGACCCAGTGATTCCACTTCTGTGAATTTATATGAAGGAACCCAAAACACTAATTTGAAAGAACATAAGCACCCCTATGTTCGTTGCAGCATTATTTACTATAGCTAAGATTTGGAAGCAGCCTGAGTGTCCATCAGTAGATGAGTGGATAAAAAGCTGTGCTACATTTACACAGTGGAATACTACTACACCATAAAAAAAAAGGAGAAAATTTTACCCTTTATGACAATATGGATGGACCTGGAGAATAGTATGGCAAGTGAAATAAGCCAGTCAGAGAAAGACAAATACCATATGATTTCACTCATGTGTGGAATCTAATGAACAGACTGAACTAATAGGCAAAACAGAAACAGACTCAGAGAGCAGACTGACAGCTCTCTTGGGTGGAAGAGTTGGGGATAGGAGAACTGAGCAAAACAGAAGGACTCAAGGACAGAGACAACAGTATGGTGATTCTGGAGGCTGGGGAGGGTGTGGGTGGAGATGGAAGAAGGCAGAAGTAGGATAAATGGTAATGAAAAAATACAATAAAAAATAAAATAATAGGAACAAGTATAAAGGATACATGGACAAAAACCAAGGGAGGTGGAAATGGGAGGGAGGTGAGGAGCACTGCGGGGTGGACTGGGATGGGAGTAAAAGACAGAAAACTGTACTTGAATAACAATTAAAATAAAAAATAAAATAAAATAAAAATAAAAATAAAATAAAGTGACTTGAGAAACAACCAGTGCAAGAAAGACACTCTGACCTTCCTCTCCCTGTCTCCCTGGAAACAGAAAATAAACCTCCCACACGAAAAGTGCCCTCCCTGTACCAGGAGGTAGAGACACATCCTTATCCCCAGGGGCAGGGAACTTAGAGCTGAGAAGAATGTATGAATAAAACATGTTACTTCTTCACTAATTTACCACCGCAGGCTCAAACTTTTTGTCTTGATGGTTCTTCCCAAATTTATTGTTCTTCATCTTAAAAATATAAAGCCGCTTGCTTTGGTTATTTCATAGTTTCCATATCTATGAGACCTCTGTACATAGGAATTAAATTTTATTTTCTCCTGTTAATCTGTCTCATGTCAATTTAATTATTAGACCAGCCTGGAAAAATAGAAGGAAAATGTTCCCCTCCCTGTCTGTCACTGATAAATGAATTAGCATTTTGAGACAACCTGACATCCACCACACAGGCAATATAGCCACCTTTTTAGGAATCCATGATCTCTGTAGAGCAATTGTATCTTTTATTGGCATTTATTGTAATGACCCAATATTTTGATGGTTGCAGAATTTGGCTGGTCTGCATACTTTTGAAATCTGTTAAAAGCGATAAGGATATTTAGACATTAATGCACCAGAAAACCGTGTGTTTTAGCTTTTGTTTATTTTACATAAAGCTCTAACTCCCACAGGGAAAAGTCACAACGATGCATGAAAATGACAGCGAGTCCTCACTGTCAGAGAGGATGTCTGTTTCGTTAAAGGGAAGCCTGTGACTCGGAGGGTGATCCACACTCCGTTATCTACTCTCAGATTTCTCTAGCACCGCCATTTAGGAGGACCTCTTTGCTCTCAGCCACGGACCCTGTGATTAGGAGTCAAAGCCAGTCCATGTTATGGCTTCTTGTACTAGCTAGGTGAGCAAGAGCGGGTCGCCTTTCTGAATCTCAGTTTCCTCTTCTACCTGTGGGTTAAAGGGATTAGTCCAGACCAAGTCTGCAGCACGTAGTAATTGCACATTGTTAGGGTTGAATACACATAGGTGTTATCTATTTCCTCCTGCTGCCCAAAGCCATCCTTCGTACATACAGCTTCAAGCACCACAAGGGAAGTTGCTCATTTTTAAAACCTTAAAACTCATTCAACTGAAAACAGCCTCATAACATAACTGAGAAACATAGACACATTTTAGGAAGCAGATGAAAAGGAAGTTTCTGCAACACTTATTGTATGTAGTTCACTCCAGTTATGGATCAGAGAGGCAAGATTAATGGCTACTCCAAAAGATCTTCACCAGACATCTCTGTTACCTTGGACAGAGATTTCGCTACTTTGCTTCCTTATGCTAATAAGCTGCTTTCCCTTTTATCTTGTAAAACAAAATTATTAAGACCACATGATGAGTAACTAATACTGGGCCCTCCGTGTTTTTATTCGTCACTTCAGATTTATGTGATTGGCATGCTTGTCTTATGCTTAATATGTAGATGTTGGACATGGCAGAGACCTGAATGACCTGTGGCTTTTCTCAGGCAGTCCAGATCCAAAGCCTTGATTCGAATCAGCACTTCAACAGGCTGTATGCTTGGCACTTATCAGGGATCTACAAGATAAGATGATGAAGGACAATTGTCCTCAAATGTGCCTTTATGGAGACTCACTTCTCAATTTCCCTGCAAATCACTCTCCTTCTCCTTACTTATGTTCTCAAGTTAGGAGAAAGATCTCAGACAATGAGGACATTGTGCAAGATGCTACCATGTGGACAGGGGCTTGCTCTATAGAAACACTTTATAAAATATTTCTCCTGTCAGCTGTGTCTCAATAACCAGTACCTTTGTCCATCACAAACCGTTTTGAAGATCCTTCAGCTGATGGCTAGCACCACTGCTGTAAGCCAGGAAGCCTGAGGAGAATATGGTTTTGAGGGAGTGCATGTGTGCAAACACAGTTAACTGTCTAAAAAATATTTGTGTACCTTTTCCAGAGTGCAGAGTTGTTGATGAAAATGGTTGCACAGAACACCGCCCGGCTCCCTCACCCCCCTTCCCCACATCTAGATGTGGCCATGAGACTCACTGCTACTAAGGGAACTCGAACAGAAAGATTAAGTGTCACTTCCTGGCTGGGATGGTTAAAAAGACAGTGTGTTTGCCCTGGATCTCAAGGCTCAGAGTGACATTGGAAGCCACTTGTTGAGTCAGGTGGAGCCACAAAATGGAAAAATTCTGAACCCCTGAATCGCTTCTCAGATGTGAGGAGACTCCCATTCTGCACTGTTCAGTGAGTGAGCAACGGACTGTATCTACAGCTGAAGTTGATGTTACCTTAATTAATAGCATAAGTATTAACAATGGAAATGCGCTCAGTACAATCTTATGTATTCTTTCCTATGATAGCATCTGGTCATTACAATGTACATAGCTAGAAGAAACAATAATTTTACTGCATTAAAATGTAGCTAGTTCACACATGTCTGACGAGGGTAAAAACTGGTACAACCAATGTAGAAGTTGTTTGGCATAATCTACTAAAGTTGAACCTTTGTACATTCTATGACCCAACCACACGTAATCCCATAAAAAATGTGGACATCAAAAACATGCACTAGTATGTGGTGTATACATGGAATGAAATATTACTTACCCTTAAAAAAGAAGGAAATTCTGACAAGCTACAATGTGACCCAACAGCCTTAAGGTCACTGTACTGAGTGAAATAAGGCACTCCCCTAAAGACAAATATTTCGTGACTCCACTCATACGAGGTATCTAGAGGAGTCTAACTCATAAAAAGAGAAAGTAGAATGGTGGCTGCCAGAGGCTGGAGGAAGAGGGATTGTTGCTTAGTGGGCAGAGAATTGCAGTTTTGCAAGATGAGAAGATTTCTGGAAAGTGGTTGCACAAAAAGGTTAATGTATTTAAAAATGGTTATGATAGCAAATCTTCTGTTATGTGTATTTTACCACAATTAAATATAAAACAAAAACAAAATATGTACTAGCATGTTCAGAGTAGCACAATTCATAGTAGCCAGAAACCGGAAACTATCAAAAGGCCTCCAACAGTAAAATGAATAATTTGTGGGCTATTCACCTACTAGAATATTACACAGTGATAAGAAATGCATGATCTATGACATAAAAATATGAATAAATCTTACAGACATAATGTGAAGCAGAGAAAGATGATCAAAAAAAATACACACTGTATGATTCCACTTACATAAAGCACAAAGAGAGGCAAAAGTCTTGAATATTGTTAGAAGTCAGGATAAGAGTGTGAGTAGCAAGTGAAAAGAAGTCAGTTGGGGAGGGTATATACCTGTATTATTAGTAGTATATTTCAATCAAAAACGTGTTATGATAACTCCAAGAAGTTTGGCTCAGTTGGTTGGGCATCGTCCTGCAAAATGAAAGGTCGCTGGTTCAATGCCCGGTCAGGGCACATGCCTAGGTTGCAGGATCAGGTGCCTGACAGGGTGCATACAAGAGTCAACCGATCAGTGCTTCTCTTTCACATCAATGTTTCTCTCCCTGTCTTTCTCCCTCCCTTCCCCTCTCTGTAAAAATAAATAAATAAAAAGCATCAAAATGTTTTTATGATAGAAATCAATAGTTAAAATATATTTCCAATTTTTTAAAATATTTTCTCTCTCAAAAAAATCACACAGTAGAGGGAAAAACAAGGCCACAAGTGCACCCTCTTACCTGAGGTCAGTACAACTTCTAAAATAGCTGAGACAAATTTAGAAACTGTATGTGAATGATCAGCCTGAATTAGGACACCTTAGAATTCCCTATTATTCCTTAAACTCATCACTGTATACAGATTACCTACTTCCTCATCAAATTACCATTCATCTGCAAGTGCCAACAAGAAATGTGTTTAACAGTTAAAATTCTATGGTAATTTCACACCCAACAATGCCTTGTGTTCATAATTTCAATATTAGATCTGATTGAACATGATTAAATATGGTCTGTGCTTTCCAGAATGGGTTGCACGATGGATCTAAATGAACTCATTAGTAGCTAATGCTGTAGAGATCTTTCTAAATGCAAATGTTTAGCTGCCTTTGGCTCATTAATTAATTTAAAGATTGCATAATTATCAAAGTGATTCAAGTACATCTACCACTTTTTATTATTGGATAATGCTTATTTGCATGTGAGCATAAAAAATTAAATTATGTCATCCAAAGATGTGGAGCATACTACCAAATGATCATACAGTTGTTATATTTATCTGGAAAAGAATAAAGAAAGATCAGAGAGGGTGTTCACTGAACCCATGAAGAGTTGACAACAAATACTTGCCACCCAAATAGGAGTGATAAAACCGAAAGTAGGAAGGGCAAGGAACTAAATGTTGGGAGAACCTAAGTTCAATGCTAACGTAAGCCCAGCGCACAGGAGAGGAGGAGAGCCCGGTTTAATTTGAAAACAGCCCCATTCTAAAAATCTACTCAGGGGGAAATCCAACGTGACAGGAATTCCCTAAATTTCAAGTCATTCTTGTGGAATCTAATCATCGGAACCTTCTTCCACAGACCTTAAGATTGCTCAAGGTTGTTTAAAAATTAGAACCGGAAACACAATGATCAATTTTAGACAGCTAATGATTTTATTTCACAATCAGGATGAGGATTATTAAGTGACAGTCACCTATAAAAAGGTAATTTAAGGTAGGTGTAACGGTATTCGTTCCAGATCACCATCATCGCACGCTCCAGGAGAACCCCATCCAACAGAGTCTGATTAATGAACGTCATATCCTCAAAGGTAGGAACGAAGCTCTAGAGGTACTCCGAGGACAAGGAGAAGTGAAACTGACAAGTGTTTTGGTAGATCCCAAACAGGGAGCCCGCTACTTCCCTAAGGTTTTCATCAGCGGGGAAACCTCTTTGCAAATCAGGGTAGTATAGTGAGTGCAGAATTGTAAATAAGCACCTACTTTTAGACTGTAACCTACTGCTCTATGAGTGGTGGGCTTTAGGGGTATCACCATACTATATGACTCTCATGGGAAGACGTGTGAGATGATTTTAACTAGAGATTGAGCCAGCATCAGCAGGATTTTATGTGATGTCTTCTCACTAATCTTTGATATATTTTGGAGGGCTAGGGGGTTGAATGGGGATCTTTTCCATTATGCTTGCAAAATATTTAGATGTGCAGGAGAAATCACTAGGAACTAAGTTAATCTGCAATTTGTCTATATCTATTAAAGCATTTTCATGTGAACTTTCTAGGTACAATTTAAAACATAATATCTGTCCCATGCTATCCATTTAAAAAAAAACATTGACAATTAAAGCTCATTGTTGTATATTCTGATTATGCCTAATAAAATTCTCAATTCTTCTGTTAAATGTAAAAAAAAAAAATCTCTGAAAGGGAAACATCAAGTTTGTGAAAGCTGCAGGAAGGGCAGTCCAGCCTCAAATCCAGAGCTGGGAAATAAGTAACAACCTGCCAAAGCCTACCCCTCCAATAACCCAAATATCTTTGTATAGTCTTTTCTTCCCTCACACAGGACACACCCACTCCTTCCCTAAAAGCAGTTACTGAGCTCTGGGTGGTGTGGCTCAGTGGATTGAGCACCGGCCTGCTAACCAGAGGGTCACCAGTTCCATTCCCAGTGAAGGCACATGCCTGGGTTGGGGGCCAGGTCCCCAGTAGGGGGCACGTGAGAGGCAACCACACTTTGATGTTTCTTCCCTTTCTCCTTCCCTTCCCCTCTCTAAAATTAAATGAATAAATAAATATACATATTTAATAAAAAGAAGGTACTGAGCCCACCTTAAAATCTAAGATATCTGGGCGAAGTGAAGTCTCCCCCACCACTCTGGATGTGTCTCCCAGTGGACAAGTAACCCATCCCCATCCCTGCACCCGCAACATCCTCAATAAACAGTGGTAAGACAAGTTACGCACAATGGAAATTTCTTTTCAGAAAAGGGAAGAATCAAAATATACAGCAGCCACTGGCCCTTAGCAATGATGGAATCTTGCTGGGCAGTAATTAGAGTCTTGCCCTAAAGGTGAAGTGTTTCCCTGGTAAGACTGTGGTTCTGGTTTCTGGGAGGAATACCCTTGTGCATTGTCCCCAGAGCCTGTGGCTTTGCCTGGGTGGTTCTTCCTTGTCCATTGTCCCTCCTAACCACGTCTGAGTTTGGAGACATTTCTTTCCTGATCCCTCCTTCAAGGGAGCCCAGTTCTTTTTAGACTGTTACAGTTTTAGGAGCCTGAGGATTACATTAGTGTTGAACAATCACAGGCCCGTAGTTTGTTTGACATTAAAATTTGCTCAGATGGAAGGTTTCTGGTCTATTTGATCCTGATCTGATTTAACCTTCTGTGTCTCTAATCCTCCAGAATTCTTTACTGGGTATTACTTAAACTTGCCTTATTCTCTGGCTTCAGAGTTTAGTCTCCACTCTTGCCCCACAGAGCAACCGCTGTCCCTTTTGGCCATCTGACATAATAGACTTAATCTGATCTTTGTCACTAGCTCTTACTCCCTTTGTTTGGTAGAGAATCCTTTAAGGGCAAGGCTTTGAAAAACAGTCTTTCTTAGTAACACCTTATCTTCTGCCTTTGTGGCATTCCGAGCAGTTGATTGTGTAACCACAAGGGATTCTACTATCTGCCCGTCCTTCTTGCAAATTAGCTGGTTCTGGCCTGGGATCTCTTCTTTTGCATAATAACCTGTGAAAAGCAGCGAAGTACTGGGATTATACAAATATTCTAGCTCTTTCCAACTGCTTTCTTTAGGGCTAATGATTCTGTGGACAAGGGGTTTGTCTTCCAACTCACTGCAGAAAACAATTTTACTAAATGTTGCCTTGACATTGCAAAGTTCATCAGCCATCCAATATCTGCAATTTCCAATTTTTTCATTTTCCATTTCCTAACATCTAGGGCAGTGTCACACATTTAAAGTTTTTATAATGATAAATACTAATACCTGTATTAGTTAGAGTAAGAATGACATTGTAAAAAAAATGAGTTCAAATAGATTGATTTTTCTTTGTCTCTCACTGAACATGCTAGTAGGACTATGCAGGTTGGGCAGTAGTTCTTCAGGAGGTCCTTCCAGGCTCAAGCTCTTTTCATCCTGTTGCTCTGTATTTCCCCAGGGCATTTACCTTCCTGGTCGAAGCTGAGTCAACACTACGTACATCCATACACTAGGTTATAGAGAGGGAAAAACAAAGTCCAGGGATAGAAGCCATTGGGGCTTTCTGTTGTTGTTGTTGTTCTGCTTTTTGTTTGTTTGTTTTGGGGACAGAGTGCTTAGAAGTTACCCATGTCAATCCTACTTATGTCCTTCTGGCTCAACTTTCACTGTGTGGCCATCAAATGAGCGCTGAGTACAGGGGAAGGAGAGGAAGAAACCCCAAGTGGGGATCACTGGCTCCCAGTGCTGTGGGATGGAATCAGGAAAGCCAACTAAACCCCGTAGGGAAGCTGTGCAACCCCACTAATGGCATCTGTCAGAACATCCATCTTTACTAGCTTGGGGTAAACAATTGAGTTCTCAAGTGTGCCGACTTGAAGAACTTGCCCCCACCAATTAGCAGAAAATTTGGTCATTCTCAAGGCCTCTTTTCCCATGTTCAAAACTCTACAGGACACTCCAAGTTATCTTACCAGTACTGATAACACCAAAATCCAAGGCATCCTCCCGTGACCAGAAGACTTCACCGCCATTTCCCCAGGTCCTGGCTCTGGGAGAAGCTGCCCACCATCTCCTGTCGACAGTGTTGTCGCTGCCACAAAGGAGGCTCCCTCTGGCTGACGACATGCTTTCAGATGGCCGGGGCAGCTCTGTCCCACTCCTAAAACCACCTGAGGCTTCTTCAGACCTGAGAATTTGGGTCCAACTCACACCCAGTGCCAGGGAGTAAAGAAATCCTTCCCTCATGCCACCTCCTACTGTCTCAGAATTCCCCTCTTCCCATGATGACTGACAGTGAAAACACCCATTCCCTTGACATGTCACCACAGTGTGCAGTCTGGACCCCGCCCGGGGCACCAACACGACAAAGATAAAAAACGTAGACTGGCATTGGCACATTTCCCAAAGTCTGAGCTGTTTCATCGTATGTAGGATCATTTTGTTACAAAAGCATTTTATTAGGTAAACTCAATGTCAGACTCGGGGGGAAAAAATCTGTAAGTACAGGAGATTTCATTGACTCAGAATATGAATATGTGAATGCTGCATCCTATGAGACCCGCTTCTCGACATTTAAGTCAAACACTACTACTGCAGAACATGCTTTATTTATAGCCACTGTGTCCTCAGTAGACAATCTTAGATTGCTGAAGTGGTTGCATAAGTGACCATGAGTTGGGTGTTATTAATTTATTGTACATTATTTATTATTAATTTATTATACAACATTTGTTGAACAGCCATCTTAAGCATCATCATAGAACAAACTTTCTACCTCATTTGTATCCAGCAGGCACAAGGCCCAGCAGGAAGACACTACTAAGCAGAGACCTTAGTGCCATGACACCCAAGTGTCGAGGTCTCCAACACGTGTAGAAGGCACGCAACCCCCACTGAGAGGTCAGAAAGGGCGCCAGCCAGCCCTAACGAAGCTGGATTAGTTTCCTACTGGCTACGAACTGGGTGGCTTCAAATAACTAAAATGATTCCCTCACAGCCCCAGAAGTCCAGAAGTGGTCTCGCTGGGATGAAATCAAGTGCCTGCAGGGCTGTGCTCCCTCTGGAAGCTCTAGGGGAGAACGATTCCTTGCCTCTTCCAGCTTCCGGTGACAGTCAGTAATCCTTGGCTTGTGGCCACATCACTCCGTTCTCTCCCTAACAGCCACCTTCCCCTCCTCTCTGTCAAATCTCCTGTGGTCTCCCACTTACAGGGATATGTGTGACAATATTTTGTACCCACCTGGACAATTCAGGATAACAATTCAGGATAATCTCCCCATCTTAATCACATCTACAAAATTGTTTTTTTTTAAATATTTTATTTATTTATTTTTAGAGAGAGGGGAAGGGAGGGAGAAAGAGTGGGAGAGAAACATCATTCAATGTGTGGTTGCCTCTCATGTGTCCCCCTACTGGGGACCTGGCCTGCAACCCAGGAATGTGCCCTGACTGGGAATCGAACCCAGTGTTCGAGTGTGAAGTGTTGCTTCACAGGCCCGTGCTCAATCTACTGAGCTACACCAGCCAGGGCTAAAGTTCTGTTTTTGTCATATAAGGTAACATCCCCCGGCTCCAAGAGTCAGGACATGGATATCTTCTGGGATGTCATTGTTTAGCCTACCCATACCATTTTTCAAGTAGGACCTTAGAAATCCTTAGGCGTTAGCATGTGTGTTCTTTCTCCCCCTCTCTCTCTAGTCCGGAGGACTTGGTTTGGGAAGACACTTGTAGGGACAGGACATATGTGTATAACTGAGGTTTACGTGCACAGTATACAAAAAATAAATCATTTTTTAAACTGTAAATCCTGTATACACTGAGTGTCTGTGTCCCCTCAAAATTCATATGTTAAATAGGAATTTAAAGGTGGGGCCTTTGGGAGGTGATTAGGTCCTGAGGATGGAGTTCTCTAAAGGGCAGTGACCCCAGAGAGCTCCCTGCTGCTCCCACCGCGGAGGACACAGCAAGAAGACAGCCAGCCATGAACCAGGAAGCAGGCACTCACCTGACACTGAGTCTGTCCGTGTCTTGATCTTGGACTTCCCAGCTTCCAGAATTGTGAAAAATAAATGTTGGTTTGTTTGAGCCACCCAATCTATGGTATTTTATTTTTTAATGTCAACCCGAACAAACTAAGACAGCCACCCAGCCCACTGAAAGAGAAAATCCGTAGCCTTAAAGTACAGGTCCAGTCGTCCGATTAGTCAGGACCCGCACTCCAGCACCAGAGCTGGCGCTCCGGAGCACAGGGATCCCAGCCCACCAGTGGCTCCACCACAGGCACGGGCTGCGCTGCCTCCCAGGGGAGCAGGTGATTTAATATTCACCTCCGCACAAGGATGCCCCGAACACTCCATTCTTCCAGCCGCGCTTTTACAATAATGAGGCCTGACGCTGCCTCTCCCCACAGATTGGAAGCTGTCCTCATCATCTTTTCCCAGGCTCAGTAAATTTGCATCTTGTCTAACTAATGAGTTTACATACTTGTTTTTACTGCACAATCTGAATTCAGATCCATCCTCCTGGCTTCCTGATAGGAAACATGTTTATCATCACTACATTTTGTTTCTACTAAATACGGGATTTGCTGTGGCAATTATCCGGGGCCATAATCAGCTGAAGAGGTAGCCAAGTCAGAACAGGAGAGCTGCAGAGTTGCATTAATATGCACATAAGCGCGATGCCAGTGCCTCCGGAGGAAGTGCTCTGCCTCAGACAGCTGCCTGAGCAAGGCTGCCTGTGTGAGCAGACAAATGAAGGACATTAAGCGATTATTATCTTTTCTCAAAAAGCCGAAGTACTTTATGGGCTGCAACACTGAACTTGATGGTTAAAAGCAACACCATGCACAGTTTAAGAAGAAATGCAACCTACTTTTAAGTGCGTGCATTTATTGCTGTTTACTTTCTCCTCTCCGGACAAGAGAAAAATAATACCAAAAAAAAGTGTGGAAACAATACCCTCATCCCCGGTACCAGCTGAAATTATTCAAGGTCTTGGTTTGTAATACAACGTTTTTCACAGACAACGTAAATCAACCAATGTGTATTTTTTTTAGATGATAGGAAAAAGGAACACAGTTTTACTTTCCTGAGTGCCATTATTTTGAATACTCCAATTTGCTTTGTCCAAATAGTTAAGTCTGGTGTACAGCCATTTAAAGGATCTTGGGAAAAGCAGCTGGGGATATGAGCTGTCCAAAAATAAATGCTGGAGTAAAAGTAATGAATAATTATAGCATCGGGTGACTGGTCCTAGGATTTGGGTATGCATAGGGCACGTTCGATTGCACATTTACTCCGGCCTATTTCCCATGCTCTGCTCAGCAGTGAGTGGCATACAGCTGTGGCTGGGGAATGTTTGGGGATATCAGGGGGCCTTCTTCACCCCTCTATTTTTTTCCACTGTATTCCACCTTCAAATAGGTAGTCAGTTGGGTATTCATTGCCTCAGGAGCAAATTCTTCATCTTTCAAAAGGCTTAAGCCCCTTAGAGAATTGAGAGAATTTGCTAAGAAGTAAAAGGTAGAAAAGAACATCCATAGATGTCCTTTAATAGACGGTGTCAGAGATACAGTGGAGGAGGAGCATTGGGACTCTCCACCACACATTTCCCCTCCTGGGCTCGAGGGGAAACGGGGGAGGGAGGACATTCTTGGGTGATAGGAGCACAGACCCTCGCCCTGTCCCCACCGTGATGCTGCCAGAAGGCAAGACCAGGGAGAACAAGTCAGCCTTGTAGGAGAGAGACCTGTGTCTCTGGAGAGCATGGGAGAGTCAGGGAGAAGCGGGACCTGAAGGAACCACTCGGGCGGGGACAATAAGCTTCTCAAGGACCTGTGAGCACCAAGCACCAAGGACCTCAGGGCTCTCCACCTCCGCCCCACCAGCCCCACCAGCCCCATTTACAGCTTTGAACTCTAGAACTACGGCTGAACCCTGGGGTGGGGATGGGTTCCTGAGGATAGGTCTGGAAAGGCCTGAGGCTGTTTTTCCTCTAGTTTGGTTGAATTAGAGCTCAAAGCCAGACATGATGTTGGGCATTAAAAAGGAAAGTTTAACTGGGTCCTTAGTTGAGGGACTGATATTTATACTTATTATATAATGAGACTGAACAATTATTAGATTAATTCCTTGATTAATACAACAAAGCACATGGAAAGGACACCTGGAGAGGAGTGTCTTTCCTGAGAAAATGTCAAGATGTGGCCTGAAAGACAGCTGACGGCATGAGCGGGGCCGGAGACGTCATTCTTGGGGGAAGAAACAGGCAAAGGTTACGGGACAAGCCCTGAGCCAAAGGACAGAAATTCTCTCTGTGCCTGATGCAGAATAGATATGGAGAGCAGGTGCCTCAGGAAATGGGAGCTCGGGTCAGATCCCTACCAGGCCACAAAGAGCTGTTTGAAGGAATTTGGGTCTTACCTTGAGGCCAGGCAAGAACTCTGCTTTTGCATTAAACCTCCGCTAGTCTAGATTTCAGAGCTCTTTAGAACACAGGCCTCAGCCTCACCTTGACTGGGACCTGGGTGTGGTGTAATCGATGGCCCGGCTCCCGATACGTCAGCACCGCCAGCGCAGCCTGTGCGCTCCACTGGCTCCACCCCCCACCTGCCGGAGCAGCTCTAGCTGAGGGCAGCAGCGTCCTTCACCTGCCCTGCTCTCTAAGCTCACTGTTTTCGGACAAAGGGAAGCCCAGGAACTCTGCATCTGTGGCAGCACTGCCAACAGATTGGGGAGAGGGAACTTTGCAGTCCACTTCCATACAAACCCACTACGGATTATGAAAGCTTGACCCAGCCCTACTTTCCTGAAAACGGTGGGATGTCAGCCTTTCTGCCATGGAAGAACCGAAGAGGTCAGTAGAAACTGTAACCGTGTCTCTGCAGTTTTGCAGATGCTCCATACTTCTCTTTTTCCAGAGAGGGTATCGTGTGGACAACCACACACGTCTCTCCACGGAAGGAAATAACACCCCCTGCACCAAGCACTCCATGCATGCATATTTAATCTTTATAGCAGCCCTGAAAGTGGCGTCATCCCGACTTTGTGCATGGGAGAAAAGAGGGCATTGAAGAACTGACAAAGTCGCTGAAGGTTGCCCAGCCAGGGAGAGGTTGGTCTGCGTTTCAAAACCAGGTGTAATGTAAAACTGAAAGGCAGAAGCGCGCTGGGCCCCGAACTACACAGTCATGGCAGAGCAGAGAACTCTGCAAAGCCCTGGGCTTTCCACTCGGGACTGTTTAGTCCGGACTCTTCTTCAGAGGAAGACACGCCTGAGAGCGCATGTACCTGCTTTCACTGTGGGAGTGGGTTCTTCCCTACGTGAGACTTCGGGCATGCTGTGAGATGCTAGCATGAGCTAACAGTGTCTTCTCGTCATTGTGACCCTGCATGTTCTCCAATGCGTCCAGGGACAGGACAGGAGCTCCTTCTCTTGGGAGCCACTCGAATAAAAGTGAAAAGGAGAGAAAGATTCTGTTTACTACTGCTAAAACATCAAGATCAGTATGTCTTTTAAGCAGATCTTTCTTACAATCATTCCACTGAGACGAGCTTTTTCATCTTTGTCATCGCTGAGCTGTCATGATAAATTAATCATCACTGTACAGTTTTTTGGGGTGAGCCCAGCGAGAGGAAATGAGAGCAGTGTCTCAACAGTGGGGGGGTTGCTAGGTATGGGGAGAAGGATCGCAGATAACTGTCACCATGTTAAGATGCCTCACCTGTCGGTTCACTTAAGATGGTGATCACATGGCCCGGTACTTGAGCAACCTTCTAAGTAGGGTGTAGGTAATGCAAAAATTGTGTTGGGCATTCAGTTATTAGTTTCTTCTTTTAAAAGATTTTATTTATCTTTAGAGGGGAAGGGAAGGAGAGAGGGAGAGAAATATCAACGTATGGTTGCCTCTCGTGCATCCCCTGCTGGGAACTGGCCTGCAACCCAGGCATGTGATCTGACTGGGAATCGAACCATGATCTTTTGGTTCGCAGGCCCGCAGTCAATCCACTGAGCTACACAAGCCAGGGCTAGTTATTATTTTCTAAGTGATTCTGTATACATCTTGCGATCACCGGATAGGTGATGCACATCATTTGTTTTTTCTTTAGAGATTCGAAGGAAAATGCCCCAGAATTTAATCGATCACAAGATTCGCCTGAAGTTGTTCAAGTGGTTACTTTCAGGGCCAGATTTCTACACCACCGTCAAGATCTCAGTGAATAATGAATTTGAGAAACTATTGACTGGGACCAGGTATTAGTGCGTGCGTCTCTTTTCACTAACTCAATTTAAGTAACAAAACATTAGTAGATAGCCCATCAGTCTAGTCCCTGCCCTCTAGAATACCTGTTTTGTCCTGTACCACTGCTTTACTTTTATTTAGCAGCTGTTAAATATTCATTTGTAGCTGTTAAACTCTGGGTAAACCTCACTTAACCTGTCATGGCCTCAGTCTTTCCATCAATTAAAACACACATACACTCACACACAGCAGTTAGGTTTAAAGGTTATCTTGCTATTCCCTCCAAATGCTCAAGTTCTCACAGCACGATTATCAGAATATCACCTGTCATCTTAGTCTTCTTATCAAAACACTTCACAATTTTTAACATGAACTCTTCTCAGGTCTTTGAACTGATAATCTTGACATTTCATTTAGGTTCATAATCTCAAATATTTATGCAAAATGCATTTTTAATTTCATCCTTAATGTATTGTCATTATTTTGTAATTTACTGTTCTCATTGTCTTAGCAAATGCACAGAGAAGCTATTAAAGGAACCTGGTTTGAAGTCCCGCAGGCAATTATGTTAACCTATCTCGATGATAACCATGATTCATTTTCTCCCATTATTAAAGTTTTTAAGAAGTTAGCTAAATTACTTTGCATAAGAAACAGCTAAAGGTAATAAAGGAAGACTGATAATAACATAGTTTGGAATTACAGGAACAAAGAATTCTCTAAATTTGCATAACAGTAACCCCTAGAACATATACCCTAGTAAATAAGTCAACTGATCCCAATGAATTAAACATCAGTTGCAAGAACAAAACCATTATGTACTTTCATATATTGTTTTTCTAGGAGGTAATTACCATAATCCCACCACCTTTGCCTGACAAATAACATTCAGCATCTGCAGTGTGTCACCCCCTCGCATGATCGTGGTTCTCCCCCCCAGCAGCCCTGTTAACTTGGCGCTGGTTCTCGTGGTGCAAGTGAGAAAGCAGTCTCCCCAGTTGAGGTGAAGTGCACAACGCTCCACTGACTCCCGCCCAGACACCTTGCCTCTACTCCGTGGAAAGGCCAGAGCGGAGTGAACTGGTGGAGAGTTGACCCAGCCTTGGCGCTCAGTTGGAGCAGGTGTGAATGTGTAGCAATCTTAACCCTGGTAAGGCTAGCAAACCTGGCCCTTAGTAGTTCTGAGGTACCATGATTGGTTCATTCATTGGTTTTTATCCTTCATCCAACCTAAAAAGATGTTTCAGTACCAACCATGTGCCAGGGACTCTTAAATAAAAGTGATACAAAATAAATTAGTCCAACTCATTCATTCAGTCCTTCAGGCAGCCCTTCATTCAAAAGTGACCTGGTAGGCTCTAGAAATACAAAATGAAGAATGGCCTTACTAGGGGTTTAAAACGGCTTCTCTAACAGTAGTTGTTTTAATACTGCAGCTAACATGGCATCCAAACACTTCACTGCTTAGAAGCCCTTGCCTCCCCAGAGCACCTTTCTCAGCTTACTTCCTCAGTGCTGAGTGAGGACGACACCAGGCTTTGAAAGTCATTCCCTTCAGATTTACTGGGGTGTTTTATTTTCCTTCAGTTTGACTATTCAAAAAACAAGTCTTCAGTCTGAAGAACCCTAATTTCATTTTGAAACACAGTACTGAAAATGAAGCAACACCATTTCAAGCGATTTGTCTAAAATGCTGTCATTTCCTGTCAAGAAGCAATTTTAGTCAATTTCTTTCAAGGGGTAGTAAAGAATTTGCAAAAATGTTATCAAGTTACAATATTAGACTTCAGAGGGAAATTTTTAAGCAGACTGAGATGAAATCCTCCCTGGATCTGACTACCAACTGTTTGCCTCAAATGTCTCAGAACAAATTAACTGCCAAAGTATAGTTTACATGTAGGCTTTTATTATATTCCACAACTGAAGATTTCTAGTGTTTCTCTTGTCACGGGACTGCTAAGAGAAGTACACACAAAACCAGTCGTATTCTTCCCCTCCCTCAGCACAGCTGACCACGGACGTTGTTCACTTTGTGAACTCAGGCAGAATAAATGACTCCCGGGCAAATTAACGATGAAGCGCCAGGCATGAATGCCACTCGATTCGACTGTTAAATAGAATGTCCTTTTTCTTTCTCTTTTAAAATAAAGCTTAATTTCTGATCTGCGTCACCTTCCTGTCTACCCCCTTCCACGAGGTCAGAGAGAAAACACCCTTAGTGCTTTATGCAGCTGCTCCCACCCGCTCCTGTCTGTCACAGCTCAGACAGGGATGTGTTTTTCAGATGATCCCTTATCGGTGCAAGAGATTTGAACATCGTTGTTACATTGTTGGCCTCTTCAGAACTAGGGAGTTTTTGCTACTTCTAGGCTCTTCTTGGTCTTTGGAAATCTTTCACTTGGCTCTACAGGTCCCATCTGCGTGGACACGGCTTCACACTGTTCCTCTCAGGATGTTTTGAACTGCGAGGTGGTGTGGAAACAGGAGATGGTCTTCCCTGCTCTTGGAGTGCATGGACTCTTCCTGCTTTTAGTCTCTGTCTCTCTCTCTCTGCTGCCCAGCCCCAATACTAGCTGTGCGAACCCTGGAGAAAAATCTCTGCTCCTTCATGTTTGCTACTGACACTCGTACTGTAACCGAAAAATCCACTAAGTTCTCCTAAGAACCTGGGCCTTTGAGTAACAAAACCCAAAGATTTCGAGAACACTTTGGTTGTCTGCGCTGCCTGCCATGCTCCTTTTCTGAGGCATGTACACACAGAGCTAGCCGAGCATCTCTAAATACCATGCAGCAATAACAAGAGTCGTTTAGGAAGAGTAGCAGGAGTGACTTCTGACCGTGTATCCTTGAACATTTCATCTTCTTTAAAACAGACTTTATAGTGGTATATAGTAGGCAGAATAGTGACATCCCAAAAGATGTCCACCTCCAGATCTACAGAACCCTATGGATACAGTATGTTTTATTACATGACAAAGAGAAATTAAGATTGCAGACAATTAAATTTGCTTATCAGCTGACTTTAAAGTTGATTACCCTGGATTATCCAAGTAGGCCCAGTGTAAAATCCCGAACTATGACTGATGAATTGCTGGAGGCTCAGTGAGGAAAAGCCTGAGTTAAAAACTCCAGCGAGACCCAGTCACAGGAGGCAGGAGCGGGGACAAACTTTCGTGCCTTTTCTCTACATGAGCTCCAAGTAGCTTCTCACAGAAAAAACCTGAGAAAAACCCCTCATGCTTCTGGCAGAGAGAGGGGAGAGGAACCATTCTGAATTGTGCCAGAGCACCCTGTCCTTGACAAGGCCTGTCCTCAAAAGCTAGGTAACCGCAGCCCTACCTGCTGGGGTCTTACCTGAGACTCACCAACCTGGGGGAAGCGAAATGCCCAACTGCCATTGGCTTTGGCCACCCTGTCTCCCCTAAGCAGGGAGGAAAAGATGAGAACATTTGTGAAGTTCCCAGTCCAGAGGTACACAGCCTCACTAAAAGACTGAGACCTTATCACGGGACTGAATCTCCCACACCCTGCCACGTTACTGAAGTCCCATTCACAGCAGGTCTCTTCACCCAGTACGTCACGGCTGGCCTGGCTGTGTATTTCATTTGTATGATATCCTGGAACAGGCAAGACTATTTGAATGAAGAACAGACCAGTGATTGAGGGTTGCAGGAAGCGGGAGTTGGCTGCAAAGTGGCCGTACATGGGAATTCTGGGGGTGATGGAACCGTTTATGGTATTTTGGCAGCACAGAAATGGAAATGCTACACTTGGTGTCTTCAAGAACCCTATCCTATGCACCTCTTCACTTGACTGATATTAATCTGCTGTAATAAAACCATAACTGTGAGTAAAATGGCTCTGCTGAGGTCTGTAAGTCCTTCCAGTGAATTATGAAACCTGAGCGCAGTCTCAGGGACCCCATATTTGTAGTTGACGTCAGAAGTAAGGGTGGTCTTAGAGATTACCAAACTTGGCACTGACATAAATGATTAAATAAACAACATGGGAAAAGGGACAAATCTTCCTTACAGAATTCCAAACAATGAAGAAGAGACGAGGGAAACAGAAAATCACCATAAAACACAACTGGAGTAACTGATGCAGGAAAGAGCCGCTGGTGAATGTGAAAATTGAGTGGGCAAAACTTAGAGGTAGCGCTTGATCTGCCCCCCGCCCCGAGTGTGGCATCAGTAACTGGCCTGTAATGACTGGAGTTTGCACAAAGAAAACCATTCACTTTGTTTACAGTGCAGAAGCCTTGCAGACGCTCTTTGCCAAATGGTGGAAGTTACCATCACCAATGGTAATGATGTCGATGAGGCGTACTCCTTGTAACAATGTAGTCTTCCTTGAAACCCAAAATGCCAGTCAGATCATGAGAAAACATCCAACAAACCCTGCTGGAGAAGCATTCTGTAAAATACTTGGCCAGACTTCTTTGAAAAATGGCGAGGCCACGAAAACCAGGGAGACTGCAGGCGGCCAAGGAGACATGGCAACTCAGTGTGGTGTGGCGGCCTCGACTGACCTGGGAGAGGGAAGGGAAGGGGCGTGGATGGGAAAGCTGGGGACATCTGAATAAATTTTAGTTTTGTTCCAAGTATCATGCCTAGGTTAATTTCTTTGGTTAAGTATAACTAATATACCACTCCCAGGAGAGGCTGGGTAAAAGATGCAGGGACATACTGTACTATGTTTGTAACTTCTGTAAATTTAAACTTACTCAAACATTTTTTTAAAAGACTGACCATTCCAGACTGGGGAGGATAGTGACCAGAACTCTCATGCACTGCTGGCTGAAATGCAAAACAACAAATAACGCAACCAGTTTAGAAATCAGTTTGGCCGTTTCTTAGGAAAATAAGCGTGCGCACCATTTTCCCAGACATCCATTTGTCATTATTTACCCAAGAGAAATGAAAGCATGTCTAAAGACACAAAATTGTCTGCACATTATTCCAATAGTAACCACCAAGTAGTGGAAGAACCTAAATGTTCATGAACAGGTTACTGGTTAAATAATTTATGGTATATCCATACAACAGAATACCGCTAAATAAAAAATGAACTATTAATTTATAAAACATGGATGACTCTCCAAGTAATTGTGCCAAATGAAAGAGGCTAGACTATAGCCCCCACCAAAAAAGAATGATTCCATTTTTATAAAATTCTACATAATGTATACAATTAATAGACAGAGAGCAAACAGGTGGCTGCCTGAGAACGACAGGAGCAGGGGAGGGGGACGAGGAGAAGGGGACACTCAGGGAGCAAGAGAAAGCCTGTGAAGGTGTTAGGTTCACTTTGCGACTGTGTCACAGCTGTATACGTAGGTCAGCATACAAACTTCTATGTCCATTAGAGCTCAATATTAAGTGTTTTTCTTAAAGAATGACCTAGGTGCTTTACTATATTAAGAGAAATGAAACCAAGTCACACAAAAACAAGTAGAGCACAATCCCCTTGAAACACGAACCTGACCGGTCTCGTTCATGACCGCACGGCAGTGTGAGCACCGTGCAGTCAGCGGAGGCCCTGGAAGGGGATGTGCAGGTGGGCCGGCTGTGGGAGTGGAGTGTGAGCGAGCCACCTCGGCAGACGACCCCACCGTCTCAGGGCCCTGAGAGGGCCTTTTTCTTCCTCGCTCATGCTGCAGGGTCCCAGAAATGGCGGAGAGGGCTATGCTAAGCAGCACCTAAGAATCCTGTTCAAAAGTAGAATTTACACCCGTGATTTCTCTTTATTTATACTTTTCCTCAAAAATTTATAAAACTAGCATGTATTACTAGCATAAGGGGAAAAAAAATACACAAAATAAAATGTCTGTGCCTAAAGACAACGCTTTGACTGAACACCCACAAAAGCAGAGGGCTATTCTGACCTTGATTAATGTCTCAAAACTGAAGTCTAAGTGAGATAATTGAAATCAGAGCCAAAAGAGCGAAACGTGAAACACTATCTATGCCTTCAGAACCTTGGTCTTAATATCGATGCGGTTTCTGATGTTTTTCTATAAATAATAGATTACAAAATGGATGCTTGGCACAGAGTTGCTTTTTAAAGTGCGTTTTCCAATTCCTGACAAGGCAAAAAATAAAATATAGTATGGACGGAGGGAAAACACCAAAAAATACAGATAACGTAGTGCAGGAACGGATGGCCCTTGTCCTCGTCGTCCAACTAGGCTCCACGCAGAAGGCAATTACACGTCAGGATGTCCCGTCACAGGCAGTTTGTTCCATCAACCACTTCCACATCCGTGCCCGTGACAGTGGTGGCTTTGTGCCTCTAATTACAACCCATCCTTCTCAACACACTATCCTGTGAAACAAATGTTTTCTCTGGCATGTTTGTAATGGCAAAAGCAGTAACAATAATAACCATGCCAAGTATGAAAGCCTAATTATGCTAGTTATTGGGCTAGTTATGACTACTAATCCTTAAAACCTCAAAGGCAAGGTTATTTCCTATAGACATTTCTTACAGAGAAGCAGTTTGATGCTCAGATGTAAAGCAACTGTTCAAGCTCACATTCATCGGAAACACAGGTTTTGCCCCTCAGGAACCCCATCGAATAGTGTCAGAGCAGAGAGGGCGAAATTCGACAACTGGAACTATGTCTGGGTGCTGAGGGGGGCAAGAGCGCTAACCCAGAGGCAGAAGGAAGTGGGCAATGAGTGGGTCGGTGGGTGGCTTGCCTCCCCAGAAGCCCCTGCCTTGATTGAACCTAGCAATTAAGAATTAAGTAAATGAGGGAGGGAAGAAAGCACTGCAAGAATAAAGGGGAGAGAAACCTGTCAGGAGGTACAGGTATTTATTTCAGTGTGGCTAGATGAGAATGTGACTGAATGGAGACTGCCAAGTTCCCTCAGCTACTTCTACTCAGTGACTAATCGGAACACCCCAGTTCCCTGACAGCCACTACTCCACAGCCCCCCATCCCTAGGCATTGCCACAAACTCTCAGTGACCACCCTGAGCAGCCCTAACCATAACCCATCTGACAGGCTCTCTCATTGAGGCTGGCTTCTAACCTCTCCCAGGAAGCTGACCTAAGCTAGCAAACACACCTCCTGGGGCACTCTAAATGTTCAACAAGTATTTGCTGAAGAAACAAAAGAGGAACCAAGACTCAGGAAGGTAAAATGTGTAAAAAAACAGCATTAAAAAAAGTCCTAAAAGAATGAATGTCTGCCATTCATTTGCACATGTAGTAGAATTTTAGCTTCCAGCGATACTAGTATATGCCATTAAGTATTAAGTGAATATAACCTACATATTGTGCTCTCTGGTGGAAATATTTTCTTCTGTGTTTACCAAAACTTAACCATATCCTTAGCATTTAGTGACTAGTAACAGAGGCTTAAACATAACTGTTTTCCGTTAACTTCTGCAAAATGGTTGTCATTTATTAGTTTAAATTATTCTTGTTTCTGTTTGCACATGGAGTAAATATACAAAGCACTTTCCCAAAGAAATCTTCCTCTACTAATTCCTGAGTGACTCCTTTTGAAAGAACAGATTCAGTTAATGCCGTAAAATGGGTTAGTTGCAAGTCTTTCGAGGTGCCTAGTAACCAGGTGTGCACATCAGAATCAACTGTTGAATCTGTCCTACAAATACACCACTATCTTGACTGCATCACTGTTTATAATAGGAGACAATGATTAAGTGAATATGTATTACAGGGGCTGAAGTGTGTAACACAAAACCACCGTCAAAAATCAAAATGGTAGCATATAGTGTGCTTTATACAACCAGGCACTATTCCCTAAGGGCTTTAAATACTGAGTGTGGCAAAAGTGAAGGTTTACAGTTGTTCATGTGGAAAATAACACAATACATAACACAAGAATCACCTTTTTCATGCACTCACAGCTGCAATCCTACTTTGGCCCCACCCTGTATGTTAACAATTTTAATCCTCCTACCTCCTAACAGTAGTCCCATATTACAGATAGGGAACCCAGAACAGGAAACTCTTTGGCCAAATCCCTAGTAAATAGTGGAGTCGGGACTCATCCCAGGCAGTCAGGCAGAATTCATGCTCTTAGCTTCTATGGTACAGAAGTACTTCAGTATGTCCTTACAGGACAAAAGCCTCTGACAAGTTCAGTGAAAAAGTGTTTCTGAAATCAATGAATATTACAATCCCATTTTTAAAATGTACTAAAAATGTCTGGAAGGACAGATACCACGGTATTTTAACAGTGGTTACCACTGAGGAAGAATTGGTAGGGAGCTTGGAAATGGAAATTTATTATTTTTCAATTTCTTTACAAGCATGCACTTTATATATACAGTATGTGAATTACAGAACCCCTTCCTTTCCTGCCCTCCATCTACGACATACAAACAAGCATTAAAAAAATATATAGCACACATACTAGTACTACCTTATTAGCCAGTAGGTTAAGGGTAGGGTCAGGTGTCTTAGTTTTAAAAGGGTTTTAATGGACTCTAGGTTAACCAACATTGCTAAAAAAATAAAGTTTACTTACCTGTCATTTAGTCTAGATTTATCTATGACTATTTTAACACATTCATCCAACTTCAAACTGGTTTATTTCCATATGCTAAAATATGTCAACCACTTCACTGGAAACATTTAAAAACCTATTATTACATAGCTACAGTTTTACGTCATATTAAACTCAATTTGAAGTATGTGACGACCGCGGGCCTTCATCGTGAGATCCACGCCACACGTGCAGCTCTCCACCTCTGCTGGGGGCTTGCGCTCTGGCCTGTGCTCTCCTGGGGGATACTGCTCGCCAAGCACCCAAGTTGGAAAATCAGATAATTAACCTAGGGTCAAGGAGTTCGTGTGCCAAGTTCCTTTTACTTTTAAAACATCTTTCCATGTATGTAAATTCAGTCAATAAAAGCTTATATGGAAAAGCACCAGGCAATGTGTAGCTTTTCAAACCCCCTGATCTGAACATGTGAGATTCTGATGTTTTCAAATGTCTGATCGCAGACTGAGTTCAGTGAGACTGGATTTGTGATGCAAAGTTTCACCATTTGAGGTATCCATTCAGTGCCTGAATGCAAAGTAGTCCTGCCCAGTGCTCTCCAACCTATGCTTTTGATACGTCTGACAGAGCCCATTATACTTAAAAAAAAAAAAAGAACTGTGGTATCTTTTTCTTTGTAGATTCCACCCCAGTGGTACTAGTTCTTAAAATGTGAATTGTTTGCACAGCTGATCATACAAACCCAACAACCAAGAAACATTAATAATTGTCTTCTGTACTTTACTAAACACTTTGTGTTTAATGTGTTTTAAATTATAAAGAAATTACAAGGAACTCCTAAAAAATTTAATACAAAAATATTACAAGTTAGGACAAATAGCATTGAGATATGACATTTGAGAAGGAACATGCAGAAAAAGTAGCATAGGGTTAACATTTCATTGTTGACAGAGCGCTCTGGTACAGCAGAGAAAAAGCACCATAAAACTATTGTCCATAGTGTCTTTTCCTCCACTGCGTTTGCAAAGAATATACTGAGGAAACAGCAAACTTTAACCTGATCTGCTATGTATTTTCATAGGTGAGAAATCTGACCTACTGTATAAAGTATAAGAACTATGGAATTAAAAATAACCCCTTCTATGACTACTCAAATTGATTTCAGCTTTACCTCAAGCTTCTATGGATTATAATCTTCAGTAGACCAACACTTTTGAAAAAGTGTAAAATGCAGAATATTAACAATCTATGCCATGCAATAAAAGTCAACCCTTTGAAAATGAAAGGCTGTCAGAAAGTTCTAGCAATTGCAGTAGCTTTATCGTTTAGTAAAACATGTCAAGGTTATCCCTGTATTAGTCTCTGCTTAAGGAAATAGAAGGGAAGGGTAAAAGATCTGGAGAATACAAGTTTTTATGAAACAAAACAAAACAAAAAATACAAACAATGATTCTTTTTAAAAAGTCTCTAAGTAACCCTTAAAGGAGTTGGGATTAATTAAAACTGGACTTACTAGGGGGGGAAAAAAAGACTTACTAGGGGAAAAAAAAGCCTTAGTGCCTAGTATCTTTCCTAATACATTATAAAGTCTTTTTTGCAATGTAAGCAACTAGTTAAGGAGAAAAATGATTAGTTAATAGGTTTATACACAGAAATAAAGGTCATTAAGAAAGTTGAGCATCCTGTCCTAAAAATCTTCAACAACATACTGTTTTGTGCTCAACTGCACGCTAAGCAAATGAATCTGAGGTCTCTTTTACTTTGATTATGTGAACCAATGTCCTATAAGTACGATAATTATTTTTCAAAATAATTCAAACGTATTATTCCTTAGCTGATTAAATGCTCTATTTTTCTTTAATAAAAATAGTAAACAATCCCCTCATTTAAAAAATCTTATCTCCGGCGAGAAGTAATAAAATAGTAAAATTTGTATTTTATCTATGGGCTTACTGTAACGAATATATCTTGGAAAACAATCTATTTATGAAAACAGTGGATTGGGTTCTTATGGCAGTTGTTATAATTGGTAACACCAGTATGGGAGAGAACAGACAGGTTATATGTTTTGAAGACTAACTCAGAGCAAAAAAGTTTATTCTGTAATAGAACATTGGAGGAGTAAATGCAATTAAAATGTAAACAGGAAATTGTAAACAAGAAATAGCATCCCTCTCTCTTTACTTGACTAAATATTCTATACAAACTACATAGATATCAAAGATTTTATATATGTACACAGCCAACATAATATCAAAATATATTTTATTCTGGACCTCTTTCGGATCTGATTCAAATTACAGTTGTCAAAGCAATACAATGCAAAGGGGAACTGCAACAACAACAGAAAATGTGCCTAGAAAGGATAAAGGGTCACAGGGGACAAATCATTGTGATGTGGAACCGAAATACATCGTGAGTGTAATTAACATGGTCCAGGACAGCACAGAACATCTATAATCAGTCTTCCTTACACAATAATCATGGAAACTGAACAATAAAGGTCTTTAACATGTACAAAAAACTGTCATGGGCTGGTTTACACTTTTACAACAGTTTTAAAGTTAACGGGATAACTAAAGAAATGATGCAGACATTTTAATCCAGTGCTATAGGTAGGCTCACAGAATTAGACCCAAAGGATTTGTAAAAATCAGAATCAGAACATTACAGCTACAATGTCGAAGTCAGGAAAGAAGAAAATTACTTCTGCATTTAGGGATTACACAGCTACAAAATGCAGTCTGTGGTTTTTGTTTCTAATGAGATGGGTAAGTACATCGGACTAGATACAACATGCAGAATGTTTTTTGAACTTATCCAGAAAACTCCAAAGAAAACATCATGAAATAGCTTGCTAGGGGGAAAAAAAGCCTTAGTTATTCACCCTGCTTCAACACTGTCAACATAAAGGCAGAAATAAAGAATGCTATTAATACTTCAGAACTACAGATATAAGACACCAAATTTCTAACTCAGTGTATTAAAAAAAAGTGAACACTTCCTCTTTTCTCTCTCTCTTCTACGTTAACTAGAGTCATGTTAAAAAAAAGAAACAAATAAACAGATATTGGATGTGACACTTCAGAGCTACTACCGGAAGGAGTAATAATTCATAATTTTCCTACCCCCTTTCCATCCCTGCTGATTCAGAAGGGAAAAAAACAAATAAACCCACAAACCAACCAGGGTCTCTTGTAGATTTGCTGCTATTCCCCAAAATGTTGGCATTTGCTGCCATGCCACAATGTCGGTCCACTGAAACAGGACTTCTGTGGAAGCTGTCAACAGTAGTTCGCCAAATCCAAGTACCATCCTTAGCATGTAAGAATAAATGCAGGTTCTACAGAAGTGTACAATGTGCTTAAGAAAATGAAAACTGTTCTGAGAAGAATAAATAGCACTGCATTTGAAACTTATTTTTCTGCTTCTCTAGTAAAACCTTTTGCTCCCATAAAGATGGTCATTTGTGATTCCTTTAAGTAGTAAAAATGCATACTCCTCATTAGGCCTCTATTCAATAGTTTACATTACTCTTAATGAAGTCATTCTACATAAACAGCTCCTTAAAAATAGTACTCTCTCATTAAATCTAATTCGTCGGAAAGAAATTTAAGGAAAAAAGGAGTGCTTTATAAGTTAAGTGAAAATGTACAAATCTTTGGCCTTTCTCTTGACATTTTTATATGTCAAAAAGCAAAAGAAAACAAAAAAAACCTTCATGCAATTCAATCTCATGATTACTTTTGCACCATAATTTGTTTTTTACACCACAAAAGGAGGCACTTTCAGTATCTGTAAAAGGTGTTTAATCCTTAAATATACTTACTTAGGAATAATTAATTAAAAGAGAATTCAACACACTCTAAGACCTATTAGGAAATTAAACGCTATCATTTCTAAAATTCATTTGAAGGTCAATGATGGTACCTGATCAACAACAGGGGATGGGGACTGGAACAAATATGAGACCTTACGGGATTTCCTACATGAAAAAGAAAAAAGACTTCCTTTATGATGTTTCAGGGTGACAGCTGCTCTTTAATTCTATTTTAGTAAGTGAGTATTCTATTCATTCAAGTTCTCCTTTCTATTTTTCCTTATGGTAAGTTTACCTATACAACAATGATATATAATGAATACCACAGACAATCAATCTACTGGCATCAGCTGAACTTCAGAAATATGTTCTCAGAAAAGACTAAAAGGAAAAATGAGCAAGAACCTCAAACATAAAACCTCACGGGCTGTGGAGTCTGGCCTCCTGCAATCATGTTACTGCCCAAATCAGAGGCGAGCTGGGTGTTGTCTGTTGGAGCAGCATCGTGGCGCATCAGCAGGCAATGAGGGTGTTGAGAACAGCAGCAAAAACAAACAACCGTGTGCTCGTAAAGACCCCGGGCCTACCAAATGGATACCTTCCCGATCAAGTTCACACTTAAAGGACCCAAGACATCAGGATAATAAAGCTCTGTATTTATAATCTTTCATATGTCCTACTGTGGCTACTACGCTTAAGTAAAATAGCTAAAAAAAAAAAAAAACCAGAAAAGATGACAATACCATAAAAATGTAGCTGTCTATTTTGGCAGCTATACTGCAGAACTTCTTGACTATCTTTTAATCAGCTGGGAAAAAAGTCAATAACTGTATGCAAATGAATAAATTGTCCATATCAAAATACAAAAGTACTATCATAATCACCTCTGACTTTCAGGTTTAAATTCAGTGCAATTGACAAATGCATCACTAAAGGAAAATGCAGCTTAAACATACTCAAAACATTTGTGTCTATTCCTGGGAGCACATTTAAAAATTATTGCACAGATTTTTTTTATTTTTATTTATTTTTTTAAAACAACAACAGAGGTCAACCACAGATGTGGACCTCCAGCAATAAAAGCAGGATTTCAAGTGCCAGATACTCAGCATATTAGGTTTCCTACGTAAGTCACAGGGTAACAGTTGTGAATATCTATAATGTGATCCAAAACCCTAAAAACAGCTGGCACAAAACCATCATGAATGACTGCCTGTTGGGATGTAAATTTTTAAAATATCATTACAGTATCCTAGTCCCCACTAACAACAACTGGGGTACATATAACAATGTATCATGGAATTAAGTGTATTTATTTTCTTTAACAATAGCAAATGCTATCCTACCTTAGTAAAACGAAGACTTGCTTCAGTCAATGCTCTTTTGTAAAAATAGCAAAACAACCAATGCTGAAAATCAAAGCTGCATTATTACTTGGGCTAATCAGTTTCTACTTAAGACACAGATTAAAATTTTAGTAGGACAGGCCTCAAAATAACTAGTGATGGGAATAGTGTTATAAATTTGCTAAGCTTGATAATAAGCGATTCCTTAACTAAAATATCTGAGATATGAATTTGACAGCTATCTTCTCCACAGCTGGCTGCCCCGATCCCTGCCTGGCCTGACACACCCTGCCGGTCACGCGCACAGCTCCGTGCTGCCGCTCTGCTGTCACTCGTACATCCTGTGAATGTTCGCTCTTCCCAGCCTGAGCGAGAGAGGAGGTGGGATCTAGTATCTGCATCCGCAAGGAACTGCTTGATGTCATCAACAGAGTAAAAGACATGGTATAGTAGTGATTACTGGGGGAAAATAGCAGCTTAAATCTATCTGTATTTGAAAAAACGTAGTCACGAGTACCACAAATGCACAATCAGAGCAGCAGGGAGGTTAGTGCAATTGTATTAAAAAAAGAAAAACTCTGAATTACTGCTATTTAAAAATACCTTGAAGCAAGTCTTTTGTTTTAAAGATTGTTTTTAAACTAAGGTAGCTAACATTTTGCCAGGTAATGGCAGTGTTATATGCCGTTATCTTGCTTTGTATAAAAAATAATAATTGAGAGATTTTTAATACTGGAGTTTCATTACATTACATATTTAAGCTTCTATACAGAATGATGGACACTTGAAGAAGCTAATCCTTATCCAGAAACATTTTAATCTCTTAAAAAACAAAGCAAAAACAAACATATAAACAAACAACAAAAACCCCAAACCTACTTTGCTCCTCTTCACAATAGTGCACATTTTAACCATAATTTAGTTATGGCTACAAAACATCAGAAGACTTTTTTATGCATCTTCTCTATGGTATTAAAAAAAAAAAACTTTTGTGCCCTTCTAGTCTCTCATTGGCAGAAATATGTCCCAAAAAAGAAACTACTGTATTTAAGCCACATCACAAAAAAAAAAAAAAAAACCCACAAAACAAAACAAACAAAAAACAGAGCATAATAACCCTTTTACTGATGTGTCTTACAAGTTGACATGACCAAAAGTCATGTATTTTCATTCAATTTCAAATTTCCCCTTCCACAACATGCACCAATTGAATATATGCTCTGGGAGCCATAAAATGTACCAAACACTTATCTTTTCAAAAGAATGCATTAAAATATTTTTTAAGAATTTTTTGTTTAAAAGGTGAAAAAAAATATAAACAAGAAACTGATTCACTCCCTTACTTCATGCATCCATAAACTAAACCAAAAACAAAGTTTAAAAGCAAGGACAAACTACTGCTGCAGGTTTTTGTTAAGTCCATTTTCTCTGTACATACATACTCTCAACTGCTTAACTACTGAAGGGAAAAAAAGAATATAATCCATGGTGTCTGCTGATTCAAAGGGGAGAAACAAGGCTGTCATTAGTATCCAAAAACTGGTACATGTATGGGCTGTTTTTATAATGCATATTTCTTTCTTCTGTTTTTCATATCCCAAACTTCTAAATGCTATTTTAGGGGCACAGCAGATTAGATTCCAGCACTTGGTGAACAGAATTCACAAGCTGTGACAAAATTCTGTCATCTTCAGGGTGCAATTTTGTTTATATACACTGTATGTATATATTTCTGTTAGATTTGGCTGCAGTGGACTGGCCATGGTTCGAGTGGGACTATAGCAGTCACGGGTCAGGGACAGTCGTTTTGGCTATGTACACATTCATAGTCGGTCCATGGCTTCCAACTAGTAGCGCTATTTCCGAAGATCTAATACACAAACCTGTAAGAAATTTAAATAATCAACCAGTATGTTAAGAATTTCATGGTACATTTTCAGCTTAACTTTTCTATAGTACAGTTTGAAATCTATTTCTTGGTTCCAAGTTCATGAAACTGGTAAAGAAATAGCAACCACGGCAGAATCAAATAAATTGTTTAAGTGGCTGGAGGAAACAATGATGGGCTAACCTTACAGAGGAAGAAGTATGTTAAAATTCTGAAGATTTATTGGTATGCTGTTAACTAAAAGTAGGAAAAAATAGGCTCAAAATAGACCATTTCCAATCTCGTGGGTCTTAACAAAAGACACTCCACATTGTATTTAGCTGAAGCTTCAGTAACTGGCTAATGACTATCCCCGTCCCATCTCCCTTCTGCTTTCAGAGCTGCAGAAGCCCTAACTGGCATTTCTGTGAAGAGCTGGCCAATCTTGTCCTGAAGGTCTCTCTCTCAGTTTCACACATCCTCAGACACAGAACTCGACTGCCTCTATTCCCCCCTACCCGGGCCACTAACAACTCTCTTCTGCAGGGAAGGGAGAATAGAAATAGGCACTGGAAATTCAAATCTCTCAGAGTAGGATTCTGCTATACTTAACTTCACTAATAAATGTTTACTCTAAAAATAACTGCCCATTTCTTGAATACGAAGACACTCTTCTGGCAAAAGTAGCCTAAATTTTGCTTACATTACTTGAATGAAATGAACATGAAAAGTATACAGCCTTCAGTAAAAAAAGATCAATACCATATCAAGACATCTATTTTGAAAGTAACACTAAGCTGCATTTATTCACTATGTGCGCCCACACCGCTACCCAACCCATCCCTTTGGAAACATTGTGTAACACTTACTGAACCATCTGATGCACTGGCTCCAACCTTGTCTCCCGCTGCATTCCAGCAAACTTCAAATATTCCACCTGTTCCCCTATAGCTGTGAACTAGAGCACCTGTCTAAAAGAATGAAAAACAGAATTTTATAAATATTAACGTTGAGGTAAAACTATTATAAGACTTCATTTCCAGCAATCAAAGGTAGGACTTAATTTCAACTCCAAAATAAATGCAAGTTCTAAAATACTAGAGCCCTGGCTAGGGTAGCTCAGTGGATTGAGCACCAGCCTGCAAAGTGAAATGTCACCAATTTGATTCCCGGTCAGGGCACATGCCTGGGTTGTGGGCTAGGTCCCCACTAGGGGGGTATTAGAGAGGCAACTGATTGATGTTTCTCACCCTCTCTTTCTCCCTCCCTTCCCCGCGCTCTCTAAAAGTAAATAAATAAAGTCTTAAAAAATAAATATAGAAAAAAATAAAATACTAGAAATGTGATTTGATTATCTTTTTATGAAAAGGTAACACCAGTCTGCTCTGAATAGATCAATCACACGCACGTTCAATTTCTCCAGTACCAACAACCATTCTTAGCCGAGGTACCTTTGGCCTCTGACACAGTTAACAATGGCTAGAAGTGAACATTCAATGCATGACTCGAAATAAATTTCTGATTATGTTATTGAAAGACGCGTAAGTTTGGTCAACATGCAAACAAATAAACTTAAGTCAAAATTTCTTTGTCAAACATCCTAAAGAAGAAGTACAATAAACTTAGGAAGGACAATCCCAGTGTGAGTCTGTTAGGTATTCCATATTAAACTGAGTAGCCTCCTAAGCTATAGGAGTTATAATAGAAGCTAAAAGAACATATGTATATTATTCTTGAAAAATTATATAAAGTTTTTTAAAAGTATAACTAGGAACACATACAATTTCATCATCAATTTAGATGAATCATAAGTGTAACTACATTATTTCATTTCTTCAGCAATTAAACCAAAATCATTCAGCTGCCAGTGAATAATTAAAAACAATACAAAACTGTACTGTCCTAACAAACCAGTCATTAAGCAGGGCAAAGGTCAGAGGTTCTGCGGTGAGAAACTGGAAAACAATGAAGACTATCCCTCTGGTGTTCTGTCCTGACAAACCAGGAAATTATCTCTCAGCTTTAAAGTACTGTATTTTGTTGTATATAATGCGCTCCCATGTTTTTGGCCCAAACTTTCAGGAAAAACAAATTTTTTGTTTGAATTTTTTAATTCAATCTTTTATACTTATTTATATTTGGATACTTGTTTTTTTGTATCACCGTATTCTAGTGTATTATTTTGCATACAGATATTGCTTCTGCTTCTAGAGTTACACTTGTATCACATAAGCATAAATTAAAAAATTAAAACCATTTATATAGATACAGAATTAGTACTGCCCATGTATAACATACATCCTTATTTTCCCTTAAAAATTTGGGTACGAAAGTGAACATTATACACAGCAATATACGGTAACCAAACAAGTCAAATTGGAGGTAGCAGACCTACCTGAAACAACATGTCAGCCAGACAATGTACCCAGTAAATACCTCCCCAGACAGCCAACCCTAAGTACATCACTAAGGTGAAAGACTGATAACCAAAAAAGAGAAGAAAAATTTGACAAGCTAGTGCTTCTTATTAAATATAATAATGACTATTTAAAATAGCTCAGGGGGCCAAATATATGAAGACCAAAGATGACTTGACTTTGGGTGGTAGGTACAATGCAATACACAGCCCACAGGTCCTGGAAATGTTATCCTGAAACCAATACGATCCCATGAACCAGTCACCCCAATAAATGTAAATAAAAATCAAAATAAAGAAATAAAATAACTCGGACATACCTGTGTGTTCCAGATGTGTACACATTTGTCAAAAGAACCACTTGCCAGATACCTGCCATCAGGACTGAAAGCTACACTGTACACAGGCTCTTGGTGTTTTGTCAAAGTATGGATGCAAATTCCTCGGTCTACATCCCATAATCTAACAGTAGAGTCAAAGGATGCACTGACAGGAAGAAGGAAAAGATATAATTTTATAAATAATGAAACACTCCTAGGCCCACCCCTGATGTACACTACTCAACCATTCCTAAGAGCTAGCCACAAATTCTTTCTGAGCAGCAGACTAGACTGTTAGGAAGAAGGTGTTCTAGAAACAAACCCACACTGAGAAAAGGCAGCATCAGGACATCTCCAAGTCCTGAGTTGGAAAACATAAGTGAGCTAATCCACCGTATTCCTTTGCTCTTTAAATAATTCCTTTTTACTGATCCATGGTTTTGAACACTGTATTGATTATATTTTTAACTGTATAGCTTTTTTTAATGCTGAAGAAATTTTATTACACTATGCCTCAATTACTTGAGTAATCATCAGAAAATATTTGATCTCTCCAGAGGAAAAAAAATCTATTATGACCCGAAATAATAAAACTCCATTTAAAAGCCCATTAAAAAAATATTCCTTGCAAGATGGATACATTCCCACTTCATGGAATCTTCCCTAATTTTCTGTCGCATTTATTAGAAGTTTCATTTGTATAAGATTTATAAAAGAAAGAATAAAACGTAAATATTACCTTGCTAACATAAGGTTGGCATTTGGATTATTTGTCCCTGGCCCTGTTGGACTCCACTTGATAGTATAAATTTCTTTATTATGTGCTTGCAAATCATGGACACAATTGTCTTGTTTCATACTCCATATCTAAGCAAAAAAAAATTTATAATAATTTCTCCATACAAAAGGTACACTTAAAATACAACCTTACCAATTTAAAATGTAAGTGGTATAAACCAAAACAATGTTTATAGAAATCAAGGGAATATTTGGAAAGACATTAAAATGTAGAATATATTTAATATTTATCTTTTTAAAATGACAGTCCTTTCCAAATATTCACTATTGTGAGGCTTCAAGACTGAATAAACTGCAGTTCTAAGATTATTTTTAAATAGCTTCAGGTGCTACGAACTCTAACATTCAATAAAGCTCCTTGGGTAACATTTCTAAAATGTTTAAGGCATTGATTTTTATGCTGTCCCTTAAATAGAGATCAACATTATGAATTGCAATTAGAATTTAAAATCAAGAAATATTTTGCAAGAGAAAATAGATAAGCAACTTACAAATAAAATAATGAGATTCATGTTGAAAACAAAACACAGGCAACAATAGTGAAAAGAAGCCAAGCAGGACTACATAAAACTAAAAAGCCTCCGCACAGCCAAGGACATCATCAATAAAGTAAAATAAAAACGCTACCTACAAAATAGGAGAAAATATTTGCACAGCATATATCTGGTATAGGGCTAATTTCCATGAAAATATAAGGAACTCCTCCTACAACTCAACAGCAAAAAACTTACATTGCTAGAAAGGCATTTTTACCAGGATTGTTTGCAAGAAAGCCCAGGCTTGAGAAAAACTACCTAACTAAAGACACAGCAGGTATTTAAGGTAAATAAGCTACCAGGTTACCAAGGTCACATTTAGTCTGTTCATGGAAGGAGGGAAAGCAGTTTTCCCTAATGATTACGCCAGCTGTAAAGGTCATGGTGTCTGCAGTCACCGGCATTGCAAAGTCAAGAATAAAATTATTTTCAGTGGTTAGTGTGTTGCAGGAAAGGGCTTCATTAATTTTGGAGGTTAGTATTAGGTTGCTCTTTATATCAAAATGTTTTTTCCCTCTAACTGTGGTATATGATGTGTAGAGGTGTTAGTTTTACTTTCAGTCACACAACAACAAAAATGTAAACTCATGTTGAGATGTGGATGCTGGCCTGTCAATTAGGCTCACCCACCCAGTAAGTGATTCTCTGCTACCTTCTTAGTTTGTGGGCAAGGGTGACACACATGACCACCACAGCAAAATCGAATTCATACAATGCACAGAATCTTAGTCAACAGTCATGAATGTTACAGAGATGTTTGTAACTTATCAGTCGAATCTTCCCGTGTGCAAATACACTTACTGCACCAATATAAGACTTTCTAATAATGAGGACAATTTATAACAGCACATTTCTATGTATCATAATTCCCATCATGCAGCCATCTGTTTCATGGAATTTGCTATAGTCAAGCATTTGAAATACTTCATAAAAGGAAACATAAGAGACAAAGTTTAAGCACTCAATGAACTATAAGAGACATTTTAAACCGTGTTCAAATGGCCTGAGCAGCGACACCATATGACATCTCCATCCCACTTCTCTCCATTATCCAAATTACCTTCAAAGTCATGTCATCAGAACAGGAGGCCAGAAGATTGCCAGTTGGGTCCCATTTGATAGCATTTACTTCATTCTAAAAACAACAGTAAATATTCACATTTTCATTTGATAGATTGGGTTGCTCATATTTCAAAACCACTCTGAAATGTTACTTATTCATCACAATCACTTTAAAGGCAGAAGAAAGCGTTTCTCACCGTGTGTCCCTGGAATGTTTTGATAGGTCTGTCTTGTCCTAATTTACAGACATGAATGCACATGTCTGTGCTACAGGAAGCAAAGGTGTTGTTGCTCTGCCAGTCGACGTCCAGCGCTGGTGCTGCAAAGGAAAGAAGGCCAGGTCTGCATCCGCTCCGCAGGCACCGAGACCTGGGTCCCTTCGTTCAAACCACGGTTGGACATTTTGTATGCTAACAGAACCACAACTCTGTACTTTAAAGAGCAGTTTTAAAGAACTCTAAGTATCAGAAGCATTAATAAAGTTTAGTTTAGTTGCCACTATGGTAGACACAGCCTAAGAGAAAATACACTTGCCTGGTAATGAGGAGATTAGTTCCCGAGAGTGTGCTCTGTGAATTACTGGCACTGGATTTTTGGTTTCTCATTTGTAAGTGATAAAATTAAACATGATGCTATACTTTTTATTTCTAAAATTGTTTTGAGTGTTCAGTGAAAACAAAGCCTTGGTTTTGCCACTCCCTAACTAGTTGTGGGCCCTAAGCAAGTCACTTAACTTCTCATGGAATTTTCCTCATCTAAAAAATGGGAATAAAATCTTTAAGCTTGTGAAAATCAAGTGAGATGATGTGTATGGAAAGTACTTGGTAAATTACAAGTTAAACAAATATTACACTAAATGCTTATCATTCCCAGTAGCTACTCAATAAATGGAATACTGCACACGATTCACACACATTGTCTTCTAAGAGATTCCCAAATATCTTAGAATCTATGTCACTGAATTTCAAACCTCTGAAGCTCAGAGTGCCTGACATTTAACACTTGCTTTAGCTTTATTATGATTAAAGATTCCTTTCATTTTCCCCTTCTGCAAGGTACAAAGACTCTATAATTAGTAACGCAGATTAAGGTAATGATAGCAAGTAATCAGGGTAGGCAATAGGAAAATACCAAAAACAATGGATTTACAGCAGGAGTGGATACTCTAGGGCCCATGCCAAGAACAAGTTTTGTATTTTAATTGGTTACAGAGAAAAAAAAATCGAAAGTGTACATCTGATCAAAAGACAACCCATGAATGTGAAAATCGTATTTAGTTCAAATTTTGGTGTCCATACAGAAAGTTTTATTAAAACTCAGCCAAGCTCCTTAGGTTACATACTATCTGTGGCTGCTTTTGCATTACAAGGACAGATCTGACTAGTTTCAACAGAGATTCTACAGCTTACAAAGACTAAAAGTTATTTTCTTAACCTTTACAGAACAAGTTTACCATTTAGAGGAAAACAAAGAAAACCAGGAAGGTTTAAATTTAAGCTGTGTATTCTCACTATTAGAGATACAAAGCACTTAATAAAGGTCAGAACTGGTGTCGATGGGAAGGAAAAAACAAAGCCACTCTGTGTATATCTAATTACAATAAATAAGTGTCGATGTTGAGACTAAACATACTATAAGTAGGTGTTTTGAGCACTGTTAGACTGATAAGCCAAAGAATATGTCATGTGTGAGAGCTTGCAACTATGGAAAACAGCAGCTAAAAGGAAAGGAAAAAGGAAAGAGTTAAAGCATTTATGACTTGAAGAAATACTTAATAAGGATTTTCAGAACTATAACAAGCCATTTTTTAGAAAATAAAGGACAACAGGCACCAGTGAAACTGATTTCATTAACTGGCTAGAGACAAACCAGGAAAACTACTAAAATCTAGAGTATGGCTCAAGGAAGCTAATGATAGTAATATGGCTAGACATTATTGAAGAACTAGCTTTGGGTAAATTTCCACAGTAGGAATCAGGCCACTACTTGGACTGAGTCAGTAAAGGAAAAGTAATACTTATGAGATGGAAAAACACATGTCTAATAGAAACTTACTATGCAGGGGTATGAAATATTAAATCCTCATCTCAAGCAACCTTATAAAAATACAGTGGCTGATATAAAAGTATCAGCGTATGTCTTTTGTACAAAAAATTCAAATTATAAGAATTCCCACCAGATTAAAAAAAATAAGACAGAATTTTAGAGCAGGCAAGCAAAGTGAACTGCGAAGACTAACACTGTCACAAGGCATCGCTACTCTGGGTGGTTCTGGTCCCCTCCCGCCCTGTAGAACTCTTCACCTCCACGGTGTGTCCAGTCACTAGCTTCTCAGTGCTTTGAGTGCTGAGGGCTCCCAGCGTCAAATGCCTTCAGAGAACCACCATGCTCAGCTGTCTACTTCCCCCAAGTGTGGCTAGCACCCAACAGCTGGTGGTGCGAGAGGAAGGAGACCGTGTTAAAAAACCTAGCACCCATGGCTCAAAATGAGAACAATTCTGAGTTGCAAACACACACTCTAGCTGTGTCTGGATCAGGCTGAAAATGGGCCGGCTTCACCAGAAATTCCTCCCTTCCATCCCATTTTGCTTCCCACGGCTCTGCGCTTGTTTCTCCCGGGAAGGTTCCCTTTAATGAATCGTTTCACTCAAATGCTTGGCTCAAGGTCTGTTTCTGAGAGAATTCAACCTAAACCAGCCAGTAAATAAAGATACAGGCCAGCCCTGGACTTGTGTTGCTCCCCCACCAGGGCACATACTGGGTTTGTGGGTTCGATCCCTAGTCAGGACATGTGCAGGAGGAAACCGACTGATGTTTCTCTCTCCCTCCCTCTCTCTCTCTCTAGGATCAATAAACATATCTTCAGATGAGGATTAAAAAAAGTTAAAGAAAAATACAGGCTAACTTTTATCAGCACCGTATGTAGACCCTGCTGCTGTCTGTGTGCATCACAACTTCCCAGAGCAACACAGGTGAGGGGACTGTCCTGTTCATCTGACACCTTGCTATCGTCAGGCCCATTCCCTACCACACTCTGCCCTCCTATGCTCTGCACCCAGCAGGCTGACTCTCTCCAATTACATTTTCCAGCCCCCTGGGCCTCCAGTTTCCAGAAGGGCGCACACAGAGGAAGACCCTGTCAAGAACCCAAGGTCAGGAGAAAGAAAGAAGACAGGCAATTTTACTCCCATTTCTCTTTCAGGCTGGATCCCTGGCAGGGGCTAGGTTTACTCCGCGGCGCCTGGGCTTGCCAGATAGCCTTTGCTCTAAGGTTCCAATTCCCACTTCGTATTTGGATCCTGCCGCCTTCTCCAAGTCTTTGGTTTCCGACAGTTGTTAAACTCTGACTCACCTCTTATTCCTCTGTTTTTCCCTCTTTCAACATCTCTGCAACTATTTCCTTGTATTAAATTCTCTCTCTTGGATTACTTGGTTTAGATTCTGCTCTCGTGCCTGGGATATGACTCAGTAACTACTTATACTACGCTTCCATTCTGACATTAAATATATTACTTAAGCTATTTCAAAAACAATTTTAACAAAATGTTCCTTATGTAAATAATTTGCTCAAGTGTTAAGAGAAAAAAAAAAGACCTGAAAAATCAAATTACTTTAGAAGACAAAGGTATAATGAAAGTGCTATAAAGAAGGCCAAGCATCTATCATGACACATAAGAGTATTAATTTTGTTCAGGGCTGTCTGCAAAACATTAGGTTGGAGAAAACAAGAGGTACAATTCCAACGAATAAAAACTGTTAGGTTCAAAACAAAACAAAAACAAACTGTGTAACCAGGTAAAGATAACTGGAGGAAGCTGGGGCAACATGAGTTGCATGATCAATGTTTCTGTGATATGCCTGGCTCCTAAGATGCAAAGGTTATAGATTGTTATAATCTAAGAATTCCTCCTTATTTTATATTTTGTCCAAAAATAAAATGAAGCTAGGCAGTACAAGTTCTTTAAGATAGAAACAGACCTCTGACATAAAACATACTTTTATGTAACTGATATATTAGGGGTGTGATCATTATTACTGGTCTCATTTTACTTATGATAGGAGTCTAAAAAAGTTAATTTGCCTAGGGTTACAAAGTTTTAAAATCCTGAAACTAAGATTCAAATTTCTACATCCTCCAATTCTAATTTATTTTTGTTAACCTGTGTGTCCTTGGTAAGCTGAAAAAGTAATGAATGAACCTATGAGTACAGGAAGAAAGGCATTCATTACTTGTTTTTTTTGAACAGTTGAATTCATATAAAATTTACATACCATAAAGTTCATCCATTTAAAGTATATAATTCAATGGTTTTTGATATATTACATTATTAATTTTAAAATATTGTGGCCATAAGTCACATAAAATTTGTTATTTTTTAAAGGATTTCTAAGATTTTAATTTATTTTTAGAGAGGGAGAAGGGAAGGAGAAAGAGAGGGAGAGAAACATCAGTGTGTGGTTGCTTTTCATGCACCCCCTCCTGGGGACCTGGCCCACAACCCAGGCATGCGCCCTGACTGGGAACTGAATCAGCAACCTTGTTTCACAGGCCAGCATTCAATCTACTGAGCCACACCAGCCAGGGTAAATTTGTCATTTTATTAAGTGTACAATTCAGTGGTATTAATTACATTCATAATGTTGTGCAACCATCACAACTATTTCCAAAACATTTCACCACTCCAAACTAATATAGAAACTCTAACCATTAAGCAATAACCACTAAGCAATAAGTCACCATTTCTCCCACTCCCAGCCCCTGCTAAGCTCTAATCTTTACTTTTTGTCTCTATGAATTTGCTTATTGTAGCTGTTTCCTGTAAGTAGAATGTTCGTTCATTTGTGTCTAGGTTCCTTCATTTAGCATAATGTGTACAAGCTTCATTGATAGTGTAGCATGTCTCTGAGCTTCATTCCTTTTCAGGGCTGAATAATAATCCACTGTCCATACAGACCACGTTTTGTTTATCCATCCATGTGTTGATGGACACTGGATTGTTTCCACCTTCTGGCTACTGTGAACAATGCTACTATGAACACTAACATATAAGAATTTGTTCAAGCCGCTGTTTCCATTCTTTTGGATGTATATGGAGGAGTAGCACTGCTAGACCACATGCAACTCTGTATTTAGCTTTCAGAGTTAGCCCTACTGTTTTCCAGTGGATGTACCATTTACTGGAAGAGGGTAAAGGGTCCCAATCTCTCCACATCTTCATGAACGTTGTTACGTTTCATAGCTGTCCTAAAGGGTATGAAGTGGTAACTCAGTCTAACTCATTTGCAATCATGATTAACGCTTTATATAAGAGTGTACACAGGAGCCATGGCTGGTGTAGCTCAGTGGGGATTGAGTGCGGGCCTGCGAACCAAAGGATCACAGTTCGATTCCCAGTCAGGAGTTCCCAGCAAGGGATGCACAAGAGGCAACCATACATTGATATTTCTCTCCCTCTCTCCTTCCCTTCCCCTCTAAAGAAAAATAAATAAAATCTTAAAAAAAAAATGAGTATACACAGGAGACCATCTAGTACAGGAATTAAAATACAGTAATTTAAAAAGCATGGTAGACTTCCATTTCTGGTCAAGATGGAGTGACAGGGGCCATATTTATCTCCTGCCCCAAACAACCAAAAAATTACAGAATATATGAGATCATAATTCAAGACACTGGACATTAGGTGACGAAGGATTCACCTCAGAAATTTCAGGAGAGAAGGGAAACCCAACAATTAATGTGCCTTCAGAACTGCCTAAGCTTACAACCTCAAAAAAAAAAGTCCAGGTCTTGGCATAGGAAATACTAAAATCCCTAGCCCAGGCATGTCAAACTCATTTTTCACCGGGGGCCTCATCAGCCAGGGCTGAATGTAACTTGGGACTGTATAAATGTAACTACTCCTTAGCAGTTAAGCAAGAGCTCAGCACTGCTGCCAGAAAGAAACAAGGTGGCAGGCTGGATAAAACAAGATGGTGAGCTGGATTCGGTGGATTCACCGGATTCGGCCCTCAGGCCTTGTGTTTGTCACCTGTGCTCTCTAGACAGACATCCATGAAATTTCTGAGTTGAACTGACAAAGCTGAGAATCTGGGGAGACAAAGACAACTAGAACTCCCAGGACACAGTACTGGAAAGGGGAGAGCTATGCAGAGAGCTCTGAAGATTTGCAATGGGTCCTACTCACATATTCTGCTGAGTATTAATGAGCACAAGTGTGTGAGGATACTGGCTGAGACCTGGGAATGAACAACTCAAAAAAGATGCAGAAAAACGATGCCTGAAATGCAAGCCTGGGAATAGTGCCTTTATCTACCAGTCAGACTAGAAACCTCATGACTCATGGAATACTCATTAGAATACACTTAAGGCTTTTGCCTCACTGCTGGGAAAGAATCAGCCCTAAATTGAGCACTGTTTCACTGTCATTTAACAAGATTATAAGCAAGACCCAAAAGGATCAAACCATTTCTTGTGTTCCAGGTCAGGTTCATGAATATTTTTGTAAGAATACAAAACTATCCAGCAACCAACAAGGCAAAATTCAGAACATCTCACTTCCAAACAAAAGTAACAAGGCATGCAAATCTGCAGGAAAATATGGCCCAAATAAAGAGAAAAATCGTGGTGCCACTAGCACAGACATCAAAGCAATGGCAACTACAGCTCGCCATTGAACAATGCAGACACCAACCCTCTTGTGTAATCAAACATCTGCATGCAACTTCTGACTCTCCAAAAACTCAACTAAGAGTCATCCTGTGGTATGTGGAGGGCATTGGTTCCAGAAACCCTGCAAATACGCAAAATCCCTGGATGCTCAAGTCCCTTAAATAGAGTGGTGCAGGAAAATGCAGTTGGGCCTCTGCACCCAAGGGTGTGTGCATCCATGAATGTGTATTTATTGAAAAAATCTGCAGGTATATGGACCCATGCAGTTCAAACTCATGTTCTTCAAGGGTCAACTATATATACCATATATTCAGGTAATTAAGTAGAGACAGGAAAGATTTATAAAAGACCAAAATCAAGCTTCTAGAGATAAAAACTGAAATGTAAAATGAAAACTGCACTAGATAGGATAAACTGCAAATTAGACATTATGGAAGAAAAGTATTTGTAGCCTGGGAAACAGCACAGAAATAATCCAAAATTTAAAAACAAAACAGAAAAACTGAAAAAAAACAAACAGAGCACCAGCAAATTGTAGGATGTCAAGCAGACTAATAAATATGCAATTGGAATCTCAGGTTGGGGGGGGGGGGTTTGAAAAAATGTCAATGTTTTTTTTTAATTTGCAGAAAATTATGAACCAATAGATTTAATTAGTTCCAAGGACAACAAACATGAAGAAAACATTACCAAGGTATGATCTCAAATTTGCCAAAATGAGTGATAGGAAGAAACTCTTAAAAAGAAACCAGGGAAAACATGACAATTATGGACAGAGTAGTAAGGATGAAAATGGTAGCAACTTCAAATAAAAAATAAAGTAAATTAAAAAAGAATGGAACATTTTCTTTAAAGTACTGAAAGAAACAAAACCCTATAAATCCCAGAATTGCATACCCAACACAAATCTTTCAAAAATGACAGTGAAATAAGGATTTGTTCAGCTGACAAAAACTAAAACAATTCATCAGCTTCAGATCTGCACTGTAAGAACTATCAAAGTAGTTCAGGCAGAAAAGAAATGACACCACATGGAAATACGTATCTATACAAAGGACTGGACCGTTACAAATGGTAGTTATAGGAGCAAAACCTATTTAATTATTTAATCCATTTTAAATATTACTTGAAGGTAGCTGGTACCTTTAATAAAGATGTGTGCTATAAACCCTAATGTAACCATTAAAATAAAAAAAATTAAGTTATTAACCCACCAAAGGAGGGAAAATATAATCATAAAAATACTTAATCCAAAAGGAGGCAGGAAAGAGATACAGAAATAGAATTGTACCAATGATCACATTAAATGTAAATATCGTAAATATCCTAAATATCATTAAAAGACAAAGACTGCATAACAAGTACTATATGCTGCCTGCAAAAATACAGTTCAAATATAAAGACATCCATAGACTGAAAGTAAAAGGACGGGAACATATATACTACGCCAACACTAACTGAAAGAAAACTGGGAGACCTATATTAGTATCAGATAAATCAGATTTCAGGGAACAGAAAATTAAAGGGAAAAAAAGACGCTCATTAACAAAATGATACAGAAGTCATTTCAACATGAGGATGTAACATCCCTAAACATTCATGTCTCTAATAACATTGTTTCAATATACAGAAAGCAAAAACTGACACAGCTTCGAAGGAAACAAAAATCATTGTTTCCAACTTTGCTGAAGATTTTAATAGCCCTCTCTCACAATGGACTGTGTGAGTAGATGGGAAAATTAGTAGGGCTATAAAAGACACGAAGAGCATTATCGAACAACTTGACCTAAATGACATTTATAGGAACAATGGAATTAAATTAGAAATCAATATTACAAAGATATCTGGAAACTTCCAAATACTCAAAAATTAACAAGTATTTTGAGATGTCACTAAGTAGTCAAGTAGTTAGAGGTAAATTTATAGCACTGCATTCCCATATCAGAGAAGCAGAAAAGTCTCAAAAATCAGTGACCTCGACCTCTAAAAGCATGACACATAAAAGAGTCAATAAATTATGGAATTCATCAACATTAATAACTTCTAATCTCCAAAGGCATCGTCAAAACAATGCACAGACAAGCCACAGACTACAAGACAATATCTGTAAATATTTGATAAAAGGCTTACATCCAGAGTATGTAAGGAACTCACAAAACTCAATAATAAGAAAAACAATTAAAGGTTCAAAAATTTAAACAGGTATTTCACCAAAGAAGACATAAAGATGCTTAACATCATTAGTCATTAGGAAGTGCAAATTAAAACCGCAGCGAGACACTACCACACACATCTTAAACTGGCTACAACTAAGAATGACCACATAAAAAATTGCTGGCAAGAACAGAGAGAGACTGGAATATAGACTGCTGGTGAGAATGTAAACCACTTTGGAAAATGTACTGTGGAAGACAGTCTGGCAGTTTATTAACAAGTTCAACACACACCTAGTGTATGATCCAGTCATTCCACTTCTACGTATTCACACGGGAGAAACGAAAGCACAACTACACATGAACGTCGATTGCGGTTTTGTTTGTAATAAGCAAAAACCATAAACAACCCAAATATGCTTCAGTAGGTGATGAATAAACTGTGGTGCCTTTACACAATCACACACACACACAAAATGAAATATTACTCATCGACTGTAAACAAAGTAATTACAAGAAAGAATACATACTGTGTGATTCTGTTAACATTATGTAAACTAATTACCAGTGGTTGCCTGTGGATGGGGGTGAGGACCACAAAGGGGAGGAGGAAACTTCTGAAGCCAACAGATGGACTATAATTCAGTGTCTTCAACGTGGTGATGGATTCAATACTATACACATAGGTCAAAACATATCAAATTGTACAATTTAAATACATATTTAAGACATATATAAGGTGGCACAAAAGTGGGTTTACAGTTGTTCATATGGAAAATATAATACAATAATAAATAATGTAAGAATAAACTGTTTTATGTACTCACAACTGTAAACCTACTTCTGTCCCATCCTATAGTTAATTTTTTGTTAATTATACCTGAATAAAGCTGTTCTAAAAACCAAAAGGCATGGCAAGAAAGACGGCTATGGGTAAAAAAAGCTATGTAACTTCTGAGATGACTTTAGCCCCATGTACCTCATCGGGCCATAGCCAGGACTGAACGGGACAGTGAGCACACAGAGCGGCACCTCTGGTGCACACCCAGCACACACCGCACGCACACTCACATCAACATTCAACCACTTCTAGGAGGCAGGAGAGACTTTTACACGAAACTGTCAGAGGCCTAACAGAATTTTCTTTGGGTGGAGACTGGAAGCAAAGATGAACAAAAACTGATGTGTAAATGTCTATCAATGTGGTAAGCTTTAATCAAGCTGAGTTTTTTTTAACATTAGGCTCGCAAATTATATTACTCAGACACACAGAAAAATAATTTTGTGCCTTGACTGTTCAGTTACACTAAATAGAGGCAAAAAAGCAAACTGCCAGAAGCTGTAACTTTCCATTACTAAAAGCGATGCTGTGCCACTCTCTGTGAAAAAATGGTACAAAGACTTGAAAATAACCATTTACTTTAGCCAGCCCCCAAATGAAAGCTCTTCTGAACCAGGTCAAAACCTTGAAACAAACAGTTAAATCGGTGGGGCAATGCTAAAACTACTGTTCCAGTAGTTACTAGGCATCGCGTTCCAGTTTACCACCAGCTGCCGTCATCAGGAAACCCGCTGACAGCAAGTACCAACCTTCTGGGCTGCAAAGGAGCACAGGCACTACAAGGCACCTGTCTCCACCATCGGGCTGTGCGTCCTGGTGCGTGCCTGCACATCGCAATTGATGGGGCACACTATTTTGTGGGTCGGATTCATCGATTTAAGTACCAAATTATTTCTTAAAGGAAAAATCCACCTATAGCACCAAAGTTTCAAGAACAATGGAAAAGCCTAACTTTTACTTTGTGTACATAGGTGGACTGATTTAGATATATCAATCCCAAAATAAGACATGCACCAATACCTAAATCCGTGGGAGCGTATACAGTATTTTGATATACATTACTCAGTCTCATCCTCATAACAGACAGACATTATCACCCTTCACCTACAGGTAGAGAAAGTAAGGCTCAGAGGGGTTAAGTGACTTACTCGGTCTTAAAGCTTGTTAAGGGGGGTGAACCTGACATTCCGACTGGGACCTCCTGATTCAAAAATCTACGTCCTTACCATTAAATAATACGAACCAGGCCTCAAATGCTTTATTATGGGACATTTCACAGGAAACTTTTGATGATCCTCTAAGAATAAGCCATCTGAAAGTCATGGAACAGCACCTCAAAGAGCTAGTAACAAGATCGATATTTGATGTGTTGAGGTTTTAAATGATTTTACGCTGTCAAAGGTTTAACTAGAAAACAGACAAAAGTTCCAGTTCTTATGTACACTGTAAAGACTTACCTGAATGAAAAGGAAACTGCTGCTTGGCTTCACCAGTATGTGCATCCCAGATAATTGTTGTCTGACATTAGAAAGAACAAAAACACACCACTAAGAAGTTAAAAGGAATTTACTATGGTGCATAAGTTAGATTCCTAAAACGGTTAAAATAATATGAAATGTCAGAGTGGATTTAATTTTTAACATTTACTTTCCCCAGACAGTACAATGAGGCTATACTCCACTTTCAGGGCTGGCGAGGAGGGGGCGGGTGGTAACAATGAAGCAGTTTAATTTTCCCCCAATGCTTTTTCATCAGTAAACTTAGTTGAAATAACAATTACTGGTTTGTCGACAAAGTACCAGGCATCGTATTAGATTGCTTTAAAAACTCCATAGTAATAGTGTATTTAAGATTTTTTTATAGCTACTTAGCTATAAGAAGGAAAATTCTTGGTTAACAAAGTAGTCAGCCAATTCTCAGTATTAACATTTTTAAAGCTCACATTTACATATAAAGGCAGCTTGAACTTTGACAATATTTAAAGCCGTCTTTTACATCCAAGTATGACATAAAAATCTGAATGGCTACAGTCACACTTCCCTTCCATCCTCCCTCGTCACTGATTCCGTAATTCTGGGGATGGAAAAGCACTGCACAGTGCAGTGACGATGAACACGGTTCTGCCTCCCAGTCCTGGCCGCCTTCACTTTTCTGTCCGTCTGACGACGCGCCCAGTTACCTACAAGCATGCGTTTTCCTAGATTCAAATAATCCTAAACCTGGATTCATTTTAGGAGGTGTAGTAAGGGGATGACCTAAGAAAATAAAGGAGAAAAAAGACCGTATTTCCAACCTATGCGTATCTACCAGCTTAATTAGGTGAAAAAGCTGGAAAGAGCCTGCCCTTTTTACATTTTCAATGGAGCACCAGGAGTTCGGCTAACAGACTGGCTCTACGACTCCCCGTGGAATCGCTCCAGAGCCGCACTCACTGACGAGATACACCAGGAACTTTAGAAGGAAGCAAGGAGCTCGCCTTTTGTTGCGGCACGGATGCCAGCACAACGAGGAGTGCGGCCACTCAGACAAAGAATAAAAGGCATTCTGATGAGTAGGTTCAGGAGTGAGCTGACAGACAATCTAAGGAAGTATCTGTCACCATCGCAAGTTCATACCTGAATTTCCCAAATACGAATGTTTTATTGTGTACGTAATGAGCAGCGAACACGTTACTTCCGATTATGTTCTGTGACACAGTGATCTTTACAGATCGTAGTGTAATGTTCTTTTACCTTGTCTACTCCAGCACTCAGGATGAAATTTCCTTTCTTGTTCCATTTTAATGCAAATATAGGGCCTTTATGCTGCCCCAAGGTGCTAGCAAGGTTACCTAATATTAAAACAAAAATTTTTAATTAATTCAAGCTTTATAACATAAATCAACAACAAATAAAAAGAAAAATGCTTCATTTACCATCTTTAGTCCATATTCTGGCAAACCCATCGTATGAACCAGTTGCTAGAAGTGTACCTTCACTCTGTCAGAGAAACACATTTCTTTCAATTATGCAATCCAGAAATGGCATTTAACTTATTAAAATGTTTTGTGTTTAAATGACATTCCCTGCTTCAAAACTTTACAGTTTTGCCTCTTTGGGAGTGCCACCAAGGCCTACAAAGCATCCTTCACCACTGTGAAGCTCAAGTTTTGGCGGCACTTAGCCTGTGTGCAGCCTGGGTCCTAACCTCAAAAACGGCAGCAACTGCTCTGGAGCAAAACCCACCTCACTCCCTGTGTGCCAAGGACGCACACGGCTAACGCTGGGGGAGGCTGGCAGTCTGGGAAGGACATCAAAATCATAACCTTTTAATAATTAAATACAAGTAAAAAAGCAAAATCTTCCAAAATATTTCATTATGATTATAAGCTATGACCCTCTTTAAATCTTTTACTGTCTAAACAAGATGTGTTATATGATACAAATAATGCTGTTTCAGATGATCAGATTCTTAAATATCACTGAATGTTTCTTTCTAGTTCTTTCCAAATATAAAATCCTGACCCGTAAAAAGTGCAACACAAGAAAAAGAGCCAGAAAGGAGTACAGGTGACTTGACAGCAACAAAAGGTTGAGTACAACTGCCTGCAACGACTTGATGAAGAGGAGAAATCCATTCCAATTTCTCTAAGCTTGTATTCCCTTGTGTCTTGCCTCGATGGACGTTAGGGTGGAAGGCTGGCTCTAACACTGTGTGGACCTGCAAGTTACAGAGTGTATTACACAGACTACTGCTAGGATGAGTACACCGTACTGGAAATACAGACTGAACTCCTGCCGTACCTAGTACTTTCTGGCTGCTTTTTGCAAGGGCACCGAAACCACTGTCCTTTTCAGACCTCTCAAGCCACTGAGCTGTACAGGCAAGTGACAAACAAATGCCAGCTCTGGGGGCTGTAGATTCCATCCTGCCAGCACTTACACACCCTGCATGGGTCCACCCAAGGAAGCAGCAGCCATTGTGAAGCCAACCGCCAAAGCTTCCTTCCAGACTCTGCACAATGGGCGGTTCCTTTTAAACTAACAGTCCCCCCAAATGCTCTAGTTCATGGACCACTGAAGTTGGGGAAAAAAATACTTTAAACACCAAACATGTCAGGCTCTTGCTTCAGGTGTGAAAAAGAAATACTCATCAAGGATAATGTTTTTGCCTTTTAGCGGAAGATTCAAGAACACAGTGAATAATGTATTTTTCAAAAAGTCCACCTTTTAAAAATGTAATTTGCAGTTCAGAATCACTAAGCTCAACAAATGAACATTTGTTTATCACCCTTCTCGGTGTAAACTGTAAATTTCATTATATTAACACAGTCTCTGACCCAAATAACTTAAGAATGCTATGAGGTTTTTGACCTAATATATAATAAGGTCCCATATTCACAAGATGTTAGTACTGACCCTGCAACCAAACAGCACTGCACTGTGATAAGCTTCTTTTCATTTTACAATGGTCACCTTTATAAGGAGGAGGGTAAATACGTTACCGGGAATTTTAGATGAGAATGCTAAAACAAAAAGCAAAACCAACAACCCTAGCTATGAGTTCTGGAGGAATTCAGAACTTTAGGCACACTAATTGTTTTTAAACATAGCTCTCATTTCTTGGATTTTGATGTGGAAGATCCTTTGGAAAACCCCACAAAGAATTGTTAAGTAGAAGCCATAGGAGGAAAGGATGTTCACTTGCTGAGGGAAGAATAGCCAATCCCTAAAATTCTTGAAATAGTCTAAAAAAGCTGCTTTCTGGGGGGAGAAGGGAGGAACACAAAGAGAAAAAATGGATACAAAGTTACAAGGAAGGAAAAGAGCAACATGGAACAAAGCAAAATATACAGGAATTTTAAAAATATGAATGTTCTATACATTAATAATGGAAATGGAAAGAAATAGATATTAATCACATACTTGAAACTAAAAGGCTGAAGCTTTATCAACCATAAAAGCAAACTTTCTAGGAAGTCAGAGTAGTCATGTCATCCCTGAAGAGTGTTAAATCATGTATTTACAAAATTACTATAAAGCTTGGCAGTAATCTAGACTATTGATCCCTAAAAGGCAGTTGGCAATGAAGTTTCCGTCAGACCATGGCAAACTGAGGAAAACAAGAACATGTTTTTATTATATAGATTTCTCTTATCCCCTGCAAAGGACTTACTGGTTAAGAATTTCCTATGTGCCTGTCACTGATTTTCTGCTATTAGCTCATTTATGCAGGTGCCATTACCCCACTCAATATCCGTGTGAGTAAAATGAAGCACAGAGTGGTCCGCCACCAATTTTACGAAGGTTCTGCTGTTAGATAAGGAAGAGCTGCAGGCTGAACCTTAGTCTGACTGCAAGGGCCAATCTTTGTTTTCACCACCTTACTTGGGAAGGAAGACTCCTAGTTGGTTGTTCTCATTAGTCAGTGAAGTCCAAAACATGTGAACAAAGGGACAAACACTGCCACCAGTCTAGGGCTCAGAGAATTATATCAGTAACTAAACCCACCGTGGACAACGGAGTGGTACTCACATTCCAATCTAGAGAGGTCACGTCCTTGTTGCTCGGGACGTCCTGCCCCCCTTCGCGTATACAATGTCTGAGCACTAGCTGTGTGGAGCCGCTAGTGCTGTTTTCGCTAAGGTTCCATATTCTTGCTGTTGAGTCTCCAGACCTACAAAGGATGCAATACGGTTTAAATCCTCATAATATCTATATTTATGTCCTAATATTAATAAGGCAAAACAAGCGTATCAAAATTTCCACATCTAGTATTATTTGCTGTTGCTATTTGGAGGGCCCCAAGCACACCCGAAGCAGGAAGTTTAATGAAAACTTCTAAGATTGTTTTATAAAGGAATGAAGATTTACAGAGGCAAAATGGCCACTAACAAGCAACAACAGAAACCTGAGAACACAAAGAATGTATTATAAAACACAATAGGTTCAGTAGGAGATTTTTAAAAATTCACTTTGTTGTTACTTTGGGAAACCTACCCTGATGCCAAGAGATCACTAACGGGGTTCCAGGCACAGATGAACACTTCAGATTCATGGCCCCGCAACACGACTGCCTTGTTAGGAGGGATTTCAACATCCCCATCCACTTCCATCATATCAGTGTGGTTATCTGCAGCACATGAAGCAAGTGAAAATTGCAGTTAGGTAGTATCACAACATGTTGGTAAAAATACCTACTTTATAATATACAGTGTAACTTGAACACACGGTACTTATCACATGGAAAATAATTTCTTATCTTCAGTTAAGTATGACCATACTATTTTCAAAAGATAAATGTATTTATCTGAGTGTGTGTTTAGACCTGGGGGTGAGGGTAGAGAAGAAACGGGAAAGGTTAGACCCACAAAATGTAACTAAAATGATAAAACAGTTTGAGTTAAATATAACCCATGCCAATACTATTCTGAATTCCCGCCAGTAGGGGTTGCTGATATCATTCATATAACATGAGAGTTGCCTTTGTATCTCCATGTCAAGAGCTTCATTGTATTTGTTAACGACTAGCATTACAAGTTTTATTTAAAAAACAAATGCAGATACAAAATTCATTTAACCACAGAAAAATGGTTTCTAAATTTTTTAAAAACAAAATAAAATCCACGAACGTAAATCTGGCTTTTTGGCTCTTTAGGAATAAAAATCTGAATTGTGTGATACGAGTTAAAGGAACAAGCTGGCGTAAATGATAGAGGTGATGTTATTTCAGCTTAGAAGAGGCGACATCCCTATAAAGCAAAACATCTCTTCTGAACGGTAATTTTTAAAAATTCTCTCTCTGCTCACTTGCTATAGTATGTGCTCCATTCTCCTCTCCATTTGCTGTGTTTTCTCCATTTTTTGCAGATCCTTGTTGGTTTGTGGCAGCTGCGGCAGCTGCGGCAGCTGCTGCTTGTTGCTGGGCAAGTTTATCTCTGTAAGCTTGTTGTCTTGTTTGTACTACATCAGGCATGACGGCATCTATCAGTGACAGAGACTCTATTGGTCGACCATCAAACAAGGTACCATCCTGGATTTGGAAAATTGTGAGAGAAGTCAAAGGTAACACAGAGGCAGGGTACTTTGCATTCATACAAGTCAACAACAGAAGTGAAAAGCTTCATTCCAAGGCAAACGTACTTTTAGATAATTTTCTGAATACACGTAAGAAAGAAGGGAGTCAGAGGAAAGAAAAGAAAAACTTCAAGAAGCAACTGCAAATAGCTGTTTAATTCTTCCTCCTCACCTGGTTCTTATTGCACAGAGAAAGCTGACACATTGAAAGAAATAATAACAAGTAGACCCAGGTAACAGAAAGGTTTATTATAATTAATTATATTCCAAAATTCTGTCAAAAGCAATGACCAATATGAAATCATTCATACAATAAGAGATTTGGAAATACTTCTCTAAAACTAAAAACCTTTAGATAGCTTTGTTGGACTCCAAAGTTTCCTGTGATTTGATGAAAATACCAAAACAGGAAGACCTCAGATACTATGCTGTGCAACACTTCATTTTACTAATGTTGGAAGGCAAGCACAGTAAGGTTAAAGACTTGCTGAAGGCACCCACCCAGTCAATGGGGCTGGCATCTCATAACCAGTGCTCCTCAGAGTGTGATCCAAGGACCACTACCACCTGGTAACCTGTTAGAAATGGAGGTTCAAACCTACAGAAGAGTCAGCATCTCTGAAGGGCTTAGGAAGAGTGTTTTAACAAGCTCTCTGGGTGTTTATGTGCGCTAACATTTGAGAAGCACCATCTTAACTCACAGGCTGGTGCTCTTTAATTTTATGGACTTCCTTAAATATTTCCAAAGCTCCTCTCATAAATGTTAGAAAGTTCACAATTAATAAAAGCTCTCCAGCAAGCACGAGAGGAGACACAAACACAGCACAGAACACGTCAGAAATATTGGGTTGCCCAAAAAGTACTTTTAGTTTTATTCCTTACAATAAAAGACACGTTTTTAATTCTCACCAGTAACTTCATTGATTGGGATATTTTGGATCTGTTAGCTATCTCCTGCTATTGGCTTCTAGTGGGTGGAGGCCAGGGGTGCTGCTAAGCATCTTCCAATGCACACAAGGTCACATCCTTGTGACCTGGCAGCCAAAGAGAGTGGACTGGAATACATATGCATGAACAACGATGACTTCACTGTACCAATTGGGGGGCTGTAGGTGCTGTTGAGTGAGCATGTGTACTGTGTGGCTGTTGCATTCAACATGACTGAGCAAGTCAAGCGACAAGCTTGCATCAAATTTCACATTAGCTTGAACATTCCTCTGCAGAAACTATTCAGATGATTCAGAGGGCCATAGCTATGCACAACTGGTGATTGGCAGCTTCATCTCAACAACACACCCACTGATGTACCACATCTCATTATAGTTTTTTAGCCAAACATCAAATCACCCGGATGACTCAGACCCTCTAGAGCCCAGATTTGGCACCTGTGACTTCTGGCTTTTCCCAAAACTAAAATCATCTTTGAAAGGAAAGAGATTTTGGCCTTCAAGGAAATTCAGGAAAATATGATGGGGCAGCAGATGGTGACTGGGAGAACTGTGTGAGGTCCCGAGGTGCCTACTTTGAAGAGGACTGAGGTGTCACTATCCTATGTACAATGTCTCTTGTATCTTCTTCAATAAGTGTCTCTCTGTTTCACAGTACATGGCTGGATACTTTCTGGACAGAACTCATTAAGAGAGCCCCAAAGCTAAGAATTACTTTAGTTAAAATGTCAATAGTACCAAGATTTTTCACAAACCACTTTTGTCACTTTTGATCAGTAACAGTACCTTCTCCAGACACTATACAAATCTTTTTTTGAGTTTCAGTTACATTTTTACCTTCATCAAAATAATTAAGCATAATACACCAAAAATGCTGCAAATCTTCTTCCATTTTCAATATTAAAATGGCTATACAAAAACTCACCAATTTTGATAAGTTTTTTAAAATGCATGCTGATATGAGACCTGTCACAATACAATCTAACACAACTGTTTCGGATGAAGTTAAAGACAACTAAACACTACTAGAGCCATTATTCAGAAAAAACTAAACAAACTTTTTGGCCAACCCAACAGACACACTGCAAATTAGCTAACAATACGCATACGTGAAGCCCGGCTCACATAAGCCGACAAACAGGCACTACCGACAATCTGCAGTGGTGGGATGGGTGCTCTGAGTTGCAGAAACATACCACGACTTTTTAAGTTGCTGATTATAATGGTGTATTTGAGGGGTAGGTAAAAGCATTTTAAATTGTAACTTAAAAATATTAAAACCAACACAGATACATTGGGGAGCACTATACTGAACCTACAAAAAGTTTTTCAGATAAAATGAGACTTCATCTCTGGCCACTGGTGGGAACTGTTTATCACCTTCTGTAAAGGTTACTTTGGGGAGTTAAGTGCTAAGACGGTGAGGACACATTTCATTTAATATTAGTGGATTTTTTGGTTACAGAGATGAAGAAACAGTTCTAATAAAATCAATTTTAGTATACTATGTAATCATAGTAAATACTGATATGGAAACCATGGATATTTCAGTTTTATAAACATATATAAAAATACTTGTGAAAGTATTTTTTCACGGTATATGTATTTGTGAAAGGGAAGGGGGTCATGTTAGTCTCTTAAATGAAAATAAGGTAAAAGCTACACATATTATTAATCCTGACCATATGAAAATTTTCAGCTAGACCAGGGTTTGTGAACCTTTTCTGTAAAGACCAGACAGTAACTATTTTAGGCTTTGCAGGCCATAAGTTTTGTCACCACTATTCAATTCTGCCACAGTAACACAAAATCAGCCAGACAATTATGTCAATGAATGAGCATGAATGTGTTCCAATCAATTTTCACAAAAACAAGCAGCAGTCAGGATTTGGTTCATAGGACATAGCTGGCTGACTCCTGAGTTAAACTACCAATATATGGACCTTAAATAGGCAATTATCAAGAATTAGCTTTAATTGTGAAATGTCTTCCAAATCAGGTATAACCAAATAAAATCTGAGATTTTCTGATTTTTTAGACTATCAATTACAGGCTTAGCATTCCACAGCACCATGCTGTTGTTTCAAAGAAAATCGCTTCTTACTGTTTACTTACAAAACCATTTAAAGCGAAATAAGCTACAGATAACGACCCTTACAGTTGGCAGCCAACGTACTCTGCCTGTGGGACCCGACTGGTTACATTAAGAACACCACCCTTCACTGTGTTAGTTCAGAGAAGCTGAAGTCAGATAACGAATGAGCAAACAAGATACCAGATTTAAGAATATATTTAAAACTAAGAATATTTGAAATATGTATGCCTTACCTCATTAATACTAACTTCTGCCTCTACATACTGTAGACCTTTCTGGATTATAGAAATCAACGCAGCAGGTGGGACGAGGGCACCATTTATGTTTGATTGACTAATATGGCTTTCTATACCAAAGGTAAATGCTGAATGAGAAAATCCTAAAAGCAAAAGAAAAAGTGTAAGACGTTATTCTCCTAGTGGCAACATGCTATAAGACGCAAATGAAAAACCCCTGCAATCTTTCAAAATCACACTCCACCCATTTGAAATCCCAGACTGTTAGCTAAGGTCAAATACATGTTTTTAAACAACAGAAATATTAAAATCCAAACATGTTAGTCTTTATATATTTTCTTTTGCAATTTAATTATATAATGTCCTATTTTAAATTTCTAGTGCATATAAAATTTAGCAGTGGCATATCATTTCCCTTAACAAATAGTGTCAATCTTTAAAGCTGGAAAAAAGCATTTGGAAATCATGTGACTCAACTGCTTCACAAAATAGTTTAGCCCAAGATAAATTAAGTGACTTTTAATATCTTAAATATTTTTATCTAATAATCTTATTTAATATTTTTAAGTGGCATTTAATATTTTCTAGTATATTTAAATCTCTGCATACAAACTGCCCAATGCCTTATACATTCAATCTTTTGCAGGTTTTTAAAAACTACTTGGGAAATAAAAATCAAACTAGAACTAATTTAAGAAATAAAAATTGAAATTTAATAATGAAAAATAACTTTGCTCCAAACCCAGTGTATGAGTTAAGTGCTAAAAAAATTACTAATTGTTTGCCAGTTAGTAATAAACCACCTAAATAAAAACTTTAGAAAATGAGAAAGCCAGTGAAAATCCATTGTGTCCACTAGCAATTCTTTAATTTTTATTTGAAATACTTAAAACCAAAACACTTACAAAACAAAAATCTCTTTATGTTAGCCTTGCTTTTTATGCAAGCCAAGTTCAAAGTGAAAAGTAAAATTCTAGTAAACTGACAGACCCAAGGCATACCACAGTTGATTTTCCTCATGGCTCTTTCCCTCTTTGGGACACCCAACCCTTCCATCCCTGTAACTACCCACAGTGAGAAGTGAAAAGGTGTTAAAGACCTTTAAGACTTCCATTTTAACCTCATGATTTTGCCAACAGACAAGATCATTATCACGCATACCAATGGGAGGAAAACCCCATCATTCTGCACACTGTCCTTACGAGGAAACCCACAACTACTTGAGTATGAGTAGGTTTCAGATCACCAGAGCAGAAAGCTGAGAATAAAAGACTAGGGGACATGAGGAGAAAGGGTAAGAGATGTGGCCCTGAAATGTATAAGGAGCGAGGTAGGAGATTTTGTTTTCAATTACATATCCCTCTCTCAAAGAACTCTGCAGTAAACCATGACTAGGAAAAACAAAATTAAACAGCCAAGTGGCTTAGAATTTAAGATACTAAGATTTAAGTAAGATTTCAAGATAAACAGTATCATTTATGGAGGGTCTTCACCATGTACGCACATACACTTGTATTGTTTTATAATCTAAATTAGCTAATGTGAAATAACCATTAAGAGAATAAGGATTCATTCAGAAACCAGAGCCATAACTACTATCCTCTACTGTTCCTAATAAACAGTTAGAAAATAGTAAAAAAATAAAGCCGAGGCAGAGTGAGCTCCTGTTTACTAACAGTAAACAAAAAATGGCACCACTGTTCTTCTGTTTAAACTTAAGGTGGTGTCAGTAGTGCGTGAAATATTAAGACACCTTATTAGCAAGGTTTTGAAAGTGTTTTGATTTTCATGACCTTTATAAATTGTAGCAAAGCCCATGATTTCTCCACTCTCTAATTCACCAATCAACTTAAAAAATTAAAATTATTACATGTAAACCCTGCTTAATTAGATGATACAGTCCAAGCCTATGCCCAAGAATACCCTAAGAATTGCACGTGGATATTCAAAAGATGTCATTTTTTGGCTGGAATGTTACATATATCCTCAATTTGTTCTGTCAGATAAGAAGAGAAGCTATGGCCAAGTGCTTACATCTACCAAGTTATTGTACATGCACTCAGAACGTTCTTCAGTGGTGAAAAAACAAGCCTGCAGAGGTCATTAGCACTGTTTGGCACTTTTCACTAATGTTTACACTAAAGAAGGTTCACGCTTAAACACTCCGCATAAATAAATGTCGGACTCAACTATCTTTTTATTTCTAGTAATAGCACTGCATGGCACCTTAAAATCATTATGGTCAAAATTATTTTCTTCTTTCTTTCCTGCTTAAAATCTTTTTCTTTAGCAATTTCTGACTTTACTTCCTCACACCTGAGAGTCATCCTCTCTCCCACCTCTACTTCGGGCATCTCACCAAACTCTGTTAAATGCCCTCTCCTTGGTCTCTGTCACCAGTGCTCCTGGCTCTGCCAGAACCTGGAGTCTGGTCCCATGACCCTTTGGCCTGGACTATTTACTGCCATCAGTTCCTTTCCGGTCGTCCCCAGCCCAGCACATCTACCACATTACGGCTAGAATCCTACCTGTAAAAAACAAAAACCAATCCTCTCGCTCCTTACTTGGGCACTTGCAATGACCCCTTTGGCCTCGTAATAGAGACCAAAATCCTAAGTACCCCACTTTTACTTTTGTAATCTGACTCTACTTACCTGTGCAGGGTCACCCCCCACCCCCAATTCCACACCCGCATACTTCTTCCCACTGCACATTTAACTCAAGTGACTAACATTACACCCCTTTGGGCCTTCTGTGACCCTATGCTCTCTTCTAACTGGATGGAGGTGAAGTCCTTCCTTCTACTGCCCCAGGCTGAAAATCATTTTCTTCTGTGCTAATCATTTAATTCGGATGGCACTTACCACAATGTGTGTCTATGGTTGTGTGAATGTGTGTGCTAGGCTGCCTGACGGAAGGATTTATGTCTAATAATCTTTTAATTCTGGAAGAATAGAATATTACCTAACTTACCCAGTGCTCAATAAATATACGTTCAATCAGAATGCAATTCTACTATAATGTGTCTTGAAACATCAGAAAATGTATGAACCCAGAAAAAACACGATGTAAATCTTCTTGGAAAAACAAAAATAAAACCTGAATCAGGGTTATGCTAGAAAATATTTTCATTTACCTGTAAATACGTAGGTAGGAAATATTTTTTTTCAGGGATACCTTTTGACTTAAAAAGTCAAAGACAAAGGGATCAACCTAAATCTGTGAGATACTGAAGTTTGGCCTGATTGCCCAAAATAGCATCCCTTCTTTTCAGGGGTGAGAGCAAATCTCATATAAATAATACCTCTATAACCAAGTACTCCACACATTCACAAGGGTGATTGATTAAGGTTTGGCAGGTAGAAAAAAAGAATCCAGAGAGGAGTGAAGCTGAAAACCATGGGTTTCAGTACACCGTAATTCAGTGATAAAGCCCAGCATGGCAGGGGTAAGAACCGCACACCATTCCCACGTGAGAAGAGAGACCACACAACAACCATTTTCTGAATGTTGCTTGCTTCAGAGGGTGTTCTCCCTTTGGGATGATAGGGACTGTGTTCTTAAAGGGGTGATCATCCTCAGCCCCTGAGGGTTCCACGAACATGAAATCAGCCTCAACCCTCATGGGTGTCTCAACAAGAAAATAAAAGCAAAGCTTAAGTACTATCACAACACAGTGCCATAGACTGAAAGGAAAATCTGACCTAGCCAAGGTCCTATTTAAGGTTCATGGCAAAAACTCCTAAAAAATCATGTCACTGCTATCACCGCACACACCTTGCCCCCAAATCCATTTCCAACTCTGTTCTACAGACCCAGATTTCTGTGTACTCTACAAGTTCCACAACCATTAGTAACGAGGATGCAAAGTACAGCATAGGAAATACAGTCAATGATATTGTGGTAAGTATGTATGGCACCAAATGGGGACTGGACTTATTGGGGAGGTTGCTTCACAAGTCACATAAATGTCTCATCACCATGCTCTACACCTGAAACTAATACAAACTGTCAACTGTAAGTGACAAGTGAAAAATAAATACATGAAGTAAATGAACCTAGAATTACAAAATGATCCATCAACTTCTCTCAGAACCAAATGCTTGAAAGGTTTAGAAGAAGTAAAAAGAAGAAGGGGAAAAATGTTGTAAGGGATCTTTCAAGTTGAAGAGTTAGACCCAGGACTTAGAGGAAAAAAAAAAAAGAAAAATGTAAAGAAATAATATTACAATACCAAAATCCAATGCAACTGTTAATGTTTTTCTTTTTTATTTTATATATTGCTTTTTCCCAACAAAATAAAACACACTGGCCATACAATTTTGTGCCCTAATTTTGCTCTTAAAAATATATACAACTATGAACATTTCATGTAAATTATATTTTCTAAAAAAATGTATTATAATCTTCAACCAACAAATGTACTCAGCTAGTAAATTATTCATTCCACAGCCGGACATTTGGGCTTTTCCAATGTTCACTATGTAAAAACAACCTTATCTCAGATACCTATGTATATAGGTTTAGGTCAGGTATAATTTTTTTCCCCCTTAGGATGGATTCCCTCAAAAGTTTAAAGGGACATAAGCATTTTAAAAGGAGTTTCCATGATTACCAAATTGCTTTCCCACCGAACTGTGCAAATTTACACGGCATCAGCAAGTTACATGTTTCCTTATACCCTCACTACGCTGGCTATTCCTAAGAAGAGAAAAAGATCACTATTAAGACTGAACAAGTTCTGCTTGGCAATTATTTGAAGAACCTTTGTTGTTTTTTAAGAACAAGTGTCAGTAGGAATGAGTAACTGCAATTTCCTCTATGGCAAAAAGTTGTCATTCAGGTGACAAAGAGAGGAGAAGAACTGATTTGACAGTGTAAATGTATGGTGATGACCAGCATTTATAACTGCTTGCTGTGCACTGTTAACTGTGTTTACAACTCCATGTCAAATCAATGCCGATTCATACGGTATTTGATTATAAATCAAAACATTGCGTATCTACACTTGTTCTTTTGTAGCTGACCATCCTAACTCATATAGATTAAAAGGAAGACTAAGGGTGGACATTCCAGATTCTGGGCTCTCCTCACTCTAGTTCTTCTCGGCTCGGGGCACACTACTGATAGCCAGATTAACCCGACTTCATCCTGTCTGCTGTTAGTGTTTATAAATGGCACCAGCAGAAGAATACATGCAAAGGAATATTTATCTAGCCCAGTTACCTTTATCTGAGTCCAGAGAAACTACAGTCATTTGCTGACATTTTACTAGACACTGTAGCAGTTAGTGCAAAATCGTTAAATTAAAAAATTGAATGAATGCACCCCGGCTGGTGTGGCTCAGTGGACTGAGTGCTGGCCTGCGAACCAAAGGGTCGTTGAACCCATTCCCAGTCAGGGCACATGCCGGGGTTGCGGGCCTGGTCCCAGTGTGGGCCGGGCAAGAAGCAACCACACATTGGTGTTTTGCTCCCTCTTTCTCTCTCCCTTCCCCTCTGTCTAAAAACACAAATAATTTTTTTTAAAAAATGAATAAGTGGGTTTTGGTGTTTTAAGTTAGAACCTCTAATGTTATACATAACCATTCAGGTTACTCCGTGCCTACTACGATCACATTTATATTAAGCGTGTATGTGGGGGGCGTTGTATGTGATGGGTGATCTCATACACAAATAGGGTGTGGGAAGTAAGCATTATCTCAGAAAAAGTGGTATGGTGAAAGACCTGTATCTGGGAGACTCATCGCCCCTTTGAAAAAAGGTCAGACAACGGAGGAGGGTGGGGTGCAGTAGACGAGATGCTCTTTGCTGAACCAAACCTTGCAAGCCTACATATATCATTACCTTCTCACAAATGGAGGCCATATGCTGACATAGACTTCAATTTTAAAAACATAAGCATTTTTAAAAATAATACTATTCAGAATCACAATCTGGAAAGTCAGTAATAATACCATATTGTTTTTGCATTTTCAAGTTAGTCTTCAATCGTAAAATGCAAAATACAACTGTCTCATAATACCCAACATTCAGATAGATTATAAATAAACATGCAATAGGTGACAGTTAAATCTACACTCAAGAATTCTCCCCCAGACCAAATGCACAATTTAGGCAAAATAAAATTATATATTACACAAAGAACAAGACAAACAAGTGCCATAAAGTTCACAAATAACTGCCAGGAACAACTTCTCTAGAAAAAGCATAAACTAAAACTGTGAATAACTAACTACAGGAGAGTCCAAGGAAAATGGGAAAACACAAAGGTGGGATGGGAGGATTAAAAATGTCCAAACCAGCCCAGCTCTTCGACAATTAACACTGCTATCAGGTTCAGTTATATAGATACAATTTAGCATGTATCGCTTAGTACTTATTCTGCATATGGTCACTAGATATGAGTTATTAAGGCAATCAAATCATTAATGTCCTTGGGTAAGCGCTAATTAAAGGGAGCATAATGAATCAAGTCAATCATCACTGACAGTACTACATGTCAAATACATTCAATTTTCAAAAGAGAAAAAAAAACAACTAATTTTATTCCCTAGGATGTATTTGTTGAATATGGAAATTCAGTTCATAAAAGAGCAAAATGGTGATGATCAAAGTAATTTGCTTAGGGTGAACTTTCTAGAGATAAAATTGAGGGGGGGGAAAGTCACGACCCTTAATAAAAACATCCTACAATAAATACAATTTTCTCTTAGTTTTAATGAATAGGGGAGTGTGGCTTATTTCATTTGAAAACAAGTATCACAATGTAATCCCTTTTTAACAAGCAATAAGTTTATGGATTTGGAAACTAAAGATCTGAAAAAATTAAGTAAGAAGGGAAACAGGATTTTTAACAGACTAATATATTCCATTGCTGGTAACATTCATAATAGAATGATCACCACAGAGTATTTAAGATGAAAACAATTCAAGTGATTTTATCCCCTCTGGAGATGGATACCATCTGGTCCAATCACCATTAAATACTGCAGAGAACAAATATTAGACATTCTTACTGAAAAACATTACTTCTAAATCATACATTTGTCAAATCAGAACCAAACGTTCATAAGGTGCTTTCTGGAATTTCTGACTAAGAGCTGTTACATAGTGAGACAAGCAAGAAGGAAACTTTGTTTTCCTTTGTGTAAGTCTTTACGACCAGCTCTTTAACGGTTCTGCACAGACGCTTCCTCATCAGGATTTCTTTTCTTCCTATTTCTCCTTCCGATTCAGCACTACTTCATGAGGAAAGTAGCAATATTAAGATTCTAGTTTCTTCTATTTTGTTTTAACTTTTTTCAGAGAAATATTTATGGCCTGAAAGAGTGATTTACATCATATTTCTTAGATACCTAATGAGTAATTCTCAGTAAGTATTCCTTGTAAATTATGGTGACAAATACACTGAATCCCAAGAGAAGGAATTTCTGGACTACGTGATTCCAAGATTGAACCAACTGCAAAATGGCAATTTTTATGTACAAATGAAAATCAGAACCAAGAAAGGACCTGTGAAATAGTGGCGAGTGCTGACATGGGTTAGAATCTCAGCTCTTCTGGAAACCTGTCCCTCGTTGGCAGCTCATAAATTTCTTAAACTCCTTTGCACCTCCTAGCTCTATAAGTAATTTCAAAAGCCTAGCTCTATAAGTAATTTCAAAAGAAATGTCTGATGATGTCCCTTATGATAGAAGCCTGTCTCATCAATCCTGCAAACGCTCACCTACAAACACCAATACACCACTTTTATTGGCAGCTCCCCCTTTAGGAGACATTCTCACATTCCCAATCTCAATGTGCACATTTCATGCTTTGTACTTTCTCTCAAATAGTTATTAGATATGTTTCTTTCAAGATTCTGTGAACATGCTACACAGCTGATGTCAAGCTCTAATTGTCCTACAACTAATATACATCACTGGCTTTCAAACTTTATTATGCCTAAGAACCACCCGGGGCACTTGTGAAACGTGCATTCCTGAGCCGTGCCCTGTGCTGCAGGTGATTCTGATGCAGGTGGTCAAAGGGTCGCAGTTTAGAATTCTGGTGTGGGCGGTTCTTAAATCATGGCAGGCTGCAATCCCAGAAAAACTGCCATTAAGTCCAAATGTCATCAGTTGAGTCTCATTTCCCCATAAATCATAATGTAAATAGTTAAATTTTATGAAGGGTGTTCAGTTTTAGAGATGTGACTTAACATCATACTTTACCACCAGTACACCGCTGTATAAAGTACAAAACTTTCTAAAGAATGCACAAAGAATACAGTAAACAATTTTAAAGAACTTCTGATAAATACCAGTCTAGCATTAAAAAGTTTCTTTTTTAATATAATTCTTGCTCTATTTTTCCTGCAATGTGAGACACCTCAAGACTTGGAATTTAGAAGGGTTTTCTCTGAGAACAAAACCAACTTTAAGAAGACTTTTCGTAATATTTAATCACTTGGTACTATTTCAGAGATTAATATTTTACTGCCTCCTTTACTTGTTGTATTCTCTTGCAGCAACATAAAACATCGACCTGCAGACTCCCGTTTGGAAACGAGAAGACCTGAGTGTTCACTAACATCTCTCACTTCAGCTTGCCCTACTCCACCTGAGCACATGCTTGGACCACAGGATGATGCTGAGCTGTTCAACTGTTTCTGATCTCCAGGAACAGCTGTTTTGTAGGGTTCAACCTAAATAACTGCCTCTACAATACATCGACAGGCCATTACAATATACTGTCCATCCACTGATCCATCTTAATGTATTTTGCTTTTTTGTCCAAGGCCTCAAAACTCTGGCTTAAATAGTGGTCATAATTCTAAGGCAGAAAAGAGTTTGTTTCAGCCCAACAAATCTTTTCCATTTTGTCCAAGAGTACCACACAACAATATCTAAACATGTGCATATGTTATATTTGTACCAATCACTAGGTCTCTACTTTTTCTACTTTACTAATCATTTTATCTTATTCAAAATATTCTATGGATGTCTTCTTTGGAAATGCTTTCAATACCAGTTGAAAACGAAAACAAAACAAGATCTATTAATTTCAGAGCTTCCTAGCAAGTTATTCTACATTGGTTGGTTACATTCATTTCTTCTCTCTTTTCTCCTCCCTGCCTTTGCCGGACAGATTTTCCCAGCTGTTCCAGGCCAGAGAAGAGCAGTGAGGCTTGAAAACAGGAGGGGAAAGCTCAGAACCGGAGTGCAGGTGGGAACACCTCAGCCAGCACCGGATCTAGGATCTAAGCTCACGTTTATACTCCCTCTATAAGGAAGTGCAACTGGCTGGGCCCTATAAAAACAGTAACTGGAGTTTCAAAAGCAAAATTAAGACTTCGATGCCCTACTCTGTTTCTTCTTTCTTCCCTTACACACAACTACCAAAATTGTATTTTTTATACCACGCACCTCACCTTACTACTAAAACATTCCAATTAATTTAAGCTCCAGCATGGCATTTTCAAAGCACTAAATAATTCCATCATGTTAACAACCTGCACTTACCACTGCTGTGACCCTTTTCTACCCTCCTATATCCTACCCAACCCAAGTTTAGCCTCTTATATTGTTTTGCTTAATCCATCTGATGTTTTCCTTGTAGTTTTTTCCTTTTCTTTTATGACAACACGTCTGTCTAGAAAACTCGGGATGATCTCTCATTTAATATTTTTAACAAATGACTTTCAGTAATTTATAGTTATTAATTATCCCCCAATAAAGACATTAGTAAGAATTCAGGTCATGGATACACATAATCAACTTGGATAATACTTATAAAAACATTCTGAAAAAATACGGTTAATTTAGCTTTTGAAATGCTAACTATAATTAGGACTAGCAACATTTAGCTAAGGATTCTGAATACACGTTATTAAATTGATGATATCTGAGAGTTTATGTTCCTGTGTACAATAATCTCGTTTCAGAACAAATCATAAAAATGATCTTTGAACAGTGAAACCCAAACCACCATTCACAAGCTGTTTCCCCGAGATGATTCTAACATATTTGAAAGAGTCAGAGAGTTAACCATGCAGTAACACATAGCTTTAAAATGGCAGTCCAGACATTTAAGGAAACATACAAAGTTCAACAGTTTGGACTGATACAAATTTCAAATGCATAAAAGGTTATTTTGAGAATATTAAAATAATTTGAGGCCTATTTACTTTACGAAAGTACTCACCTGACTCTTGCAAGTATCTATATACCAAGAAGTTGACCTCATCACTGCTTATACTCATCTTTATTCCCACTTAAACCATGAGGTCACAACACAGGATATAACCCTAAAAATAAAACAAAGTTAATTAAGTATTTTCTCAATATAATATTTTAAACAAAATGTAAACAATGTTGTAAAAAAACATTTGATTTTATTTAAGAAGGAAAAAAAGTTCTATATTGCCTAATAATAAACCCTACAAATAAAGTTACTCCCAACAGTAATCGATTATATAACCCAAACACGGCTGAGTCTATTTTTCTGCAAGATAGCATATTGACAAAAATGACTTAAAACTTATAAAAAGGCTTTAGCATCACACCTGAATGATTAAATCAAACAGCATAAAAAGTTGGTCCTTTTTCTCTTTAACTATAAAAACTATATTTTAAGAATCAAAATATTATTTATTTAGGTAAGACTGATTTTAGACCACAGGCTAAGAGGGGAGGAAAGAGAGCTTGTTTGTGTACACGTAATTTCGTGAGGTTTGAAGTCTCTACATAGTCAACATCTGATCTGTGATGTGCAAGTTTCCAAAAGCTCTAAGTATGGAAGGCAGAGAGGCTGGAATACAATTCTGAAAACTCAAGTGATATTGTCTTTCTGGATATCCTTAAACCTTGACCTGGGAGGAAGGGAAAACCAGTAAACTAAGGCATATCGAACATGTCTAACTATACTTATCCATTCTCCTGCCACAGAAGGGTTTTAAAGCAGTTGTCAGCAAACTTTTTTTGTTCGGGGCCAGAGAGCGAGTGTGGTAAGACTTTGCCAACCACACAGCCTCTGTCACTACTACTCAACTCTGTGACTGCAGCACAAAAGCAGCAACAAACAATAAGTAAACAAATGAGTATGACTATGTTCCAATAAAACACGATTTAGGGACACTGAAATTAGAATGTTATTTGCATTTGTTGTGTCACATATTTTTATTTCCAAGCACTTAAAAAAAAAACATTCTTAGGTCTGGCCTAGTAAAAGACCAGGCTCACAGACTACAGTTTCTTGGTCCCTTGTTTAAAAAAGCTGTCTTAACATCTCATATAAAATGGTACCTAACAATGTGGGTGTGTGCTGAGTGTTCTGCCACCTCATGCATCCTTTATGATGGAGAGTTCACAATACACTTTAAAATCACAACATTAACAGCCCTGACCACCACGGGTGTGGCTCAGTTGGGTATCCTCCTGCAAAGCAAAAGGTCACTGGTTCGATTCCCAATCAGTACACATGTACGGGGGGTTGAGGGTTCAGTCCTGGTTGGGGCGCACAGGAGAAGCAATGGGTAAGTGTTTCTCTCCCTCTCTTTTTCCTTCCCTTTCCCACTCTCTAAAGATAAATAAAACCTTTTTTAAAAAGTCACAAATTAACAAGCACTTGAGCAGGCTACTATGTGACAGGAACAGCTACTGCCCTAAATTGTGGAAAGAGTGGTGACTAAGCACTCATCAAGCTTGTATCTCAGAAAGGAAAAAAAGACAAGGAATTGCAACAATTTTCCAATGGACACACACAGAGGAAACCCTAACCAAATTTAGTAGTGTGGGAATACAGCTTAGGGAAAGTGTCACTGGTGTTTAGACCTGAAGGACAGGAGCAAAATTAAGAACATGAAAGTTTGGGAGGAAGGCAGGGAATGGAAACAACTCAGTGAGTAGTAGCAGTCAACAACAGGGCGGGGTGAGGAGAAAGTAACAAACCATGAGGCAAGGCTTGAAATTCCCACAAAAACTGTGTTCTAAGGGGCCTTGAAAGCATCACCTAGAGAAAATTAATGGACTGACAAGGTTTACGCAGCGTAGGTGAATGACCTGATTTACGTTTTTAAAAGATCCTGGACCAAATATGAAGAACAGACTGGACGGAAACTGGACCGGAAAAGAAGAGTAAAGAGTTAGGGGGGTGTTGCAGAAATCCAGCAGCAGACTGAAAAACCTGGTCTGTGCCACTGGAGGTGGAGAGAAGTGCAGGGATTCCAAAGATGTTTAGGAAGTGGACTCAAGGGTGGATGGACAGAGGGAGGAAAAGGGAAGACTCAAAAGTTCTTTTAGGACATCTGGATGGCTGGCATTTCCAGTTACTGAGATGAGAAACCACGGAGGAAGAGTAACAACTATTTTGATGTAAAGAAAAAAGCACCTCTCCCCAAAAATATTACCTCAAAGAGTACAGTTAATCACACGAATGTTCAACATACAGTATCTCCCTGATCCATGAGGACATCCCAAGAAGGTCAGTGCCTGAAACCACAGACAGTACTAAGTTGTTGCATACGCCATACTATGATTGCTCCTATGTATAAAGACCTATGATAAAGTTTAGTTTATCAATTAGGCACAGTAAGAGATTACCAACAATAACTACCAATAAAATTAAACGTTTACGACAATGTGCTATATAGTAAAAGTTATCTCTCATTCCAGGAGATCCCTTGTTGAAACGTTTGTATAGACGTGCTAGAATGCTTTCTAGCACGTTCCTTTCGATCGAAACACATTCCTGCTCATGTCTTCCACCCAGAGTTAATATGTTTTCCACCTTTTTTCAATGAATATAACTAAATTTATTGTGATCATTTCACAATGTGTGTGTACATACATGTGCACACACACACATATCTCAAGTCATTATATTGTACACCTGAAACTAACATAATGTCGTATGTTATATCTCAATAAACTGGGGGGGGGAACCCACTTACAATTGTACTAGAAGACGTAAAATAAAGGTTCAGGTAGGCACTGTTTATAAGTAGGAAGAAAATGAACTACCTGACATACTACACAGCAAAATAATTTCCTGCCCCTCAGTTTAATATTGTAATCTAGATTAAAACTTACAAACTACTTTAGTGGTTCCATAATCAGGTAGAACATGGTCTCTTTATTTTTTTACTTTTTTATTGAATATACTGCGATGACACTGGTTAATAAAGTTACATAGGCTTCAGGGGTACAATTCTATAAACTACATCATCTGTCTATTGTATTGTGCTCACCAGCTCAAGTCAAGCCCCTCCCTTCACCATTTATTCCCAATTCCCTCTTCCACCTCCTCCAATCCCTTTCTTCTGGTGATCACCATACTACTGTCTGTATCTACGTTTTGGGGTTTTTTTTTTGCTTCATCCCTTCGCTTTTTTACCCAGCCCCCACCACCCTCCCGTCTGACAGGAGTCAGTCTGTTCTCTATCAGGCTGTTTCTATTTTGTTTCTGAGTTTATTTTGTTCATTCCACATGAATGAGATCATATGGTATTTTTTTTCTCTGACTGGCTTATTTCACTTAGCCATAATATTCTCCAGGTCCATCCATGTTGTCACAAAAGGTATGATTTCCTTCTTTTTTAAGACCAAGTATTGTTCCATTGTGTAAATGTACCCCGTCTTTTTTACTCACTCAACTGTTGACTGACGCTTGGACTGCTTTCAAATCTTAGCTGTTGTAAATAATGCTGCAATGAACACAGGAGTGCATATAACCTTTCAAATTAATGTTCTGGGTTTCTTCAGCTGTATTTCCAGAAGTGGAACTGCTGGGTCACTAAGCACTTCCGTCTTTCATTTTCTGAGCTATTTCCACCCAGCTCTCCACAGTGGCTCTGCCAGTCTGCATTCCCACCAACTCTGCACAAGTCTTCCCTCGTCGGCAGCACTTGTTTGATTTCCTGATGACAGCCATTATCACAGGTTGTGACGGGATATCTCACTGTGGTTTTAACTTTCATTTCTCTGATGACTAGTGATGTTGAGCATCTTTTCAAATGGTCATCCACATGTTCTCTTTGGAGAAGTGTCTATTCAGGTCCTTTGTCCATTTTGTAACTGGACTGTTTGTTTTTTGGTGTTGATTTTTGTAAGTTCTTTATCAATTTTGGATATTAACCCTTTATCAGAGGTATCACTGGCAAATATGTTCTCCCATTCAGTGGGTGTTCTTTTCATTTTGTTGATGTTTTCCTTTGCTCTAAAGCTTTTTTAGTTTGATGTAGTCCTATTTATTTTTTTCTTTTGTTTCCCTTGCTTAAGGCAATATATCAGAAAAAAATATTGTCATGAGAAATACCCAAGATTGTTTTCTTCTAGGATTTTTATGGTTTCATGTCTAACATTTAATTCTTTAATCCATTTTGAGTTTATTCTTGTGTGTGGCATAAGAAGGTGGTCTAATTTCCTTTATTTGCTTAACTAAGCATGGACCACATACTGTGGCCATAACTTTTGCAATGTCAGACACAACAGCAAAACTAGCACAAATTTCTTTTCAAACCTCCTTTACAGAATCTTAAAGAGAAGCTACAGTCTTATGAAAGATCTTAGCAACCTCAGCACACGATGTTTTTTTCTCTGCTTATTACCTTGGCAACTTTCACCTTTTCACTTAAAGGAAGCATTTTACAACTTCTCATTGGCATATCCGAATTGCCAGCTGCTCTCTGGGGTGATTATGAAGTAAAATAAGGGTCACTTGAAAACAAGCCCAGCTGTACTGTGACAGTGGATCTGATCACCAAGATGGCTACTAAAATGACTGACGGACAGGTGGCACACAGTGTGGAGATGCGGACAAAGGGAGGAGTCACGGCCCCGGCAGGACAGACCCAGATGGCATGAGATTTCATCAAGCTACTCAGAATGGCATGCACGTTAAAACTTGTCAATTTTCACTTCCGGAATTTTCCATTTAACATTTATTGTTAGACCAGTTTGACCATGGCGAAAACTCCAAGCACGGCAAGTGAAACCCCGAGTAATGGGGGACTGCTGCACTCACATCACCTGTGGGCAATGAACCAACCCACACGCAGGCCGGGCAGATGCATTTGTGAAGCGAGGCAGTGACCAGTGGAAAATAAACACAACAATGGCGTGTAATACGTAAATAAAGGTTATGCTGAGGAAACATGCCAAAGCACTTTTTCTGACCAATTGATTCTATTCATACAGTGAGCACTGTAAGCACTTCCCATGTTCCAATGTGCCAGGTACCCTCACAGACGCTAGAGACACGGCTAAACCTTGTGACTTTACAGGTTTTTGGGGAGAGAGAACACTTAACTCCAACTCAGAGAAGAAAAATCACATAAAGCTATGAGAGCGCACACCCTGAGTCTGAGTGTCGAGGCAGGCAAAGCATGTAAAATGTAGGTGACCCACATACAAGGGCTCTGTAACAGGCACAGCTGAAGGAGCTAACACTCCTTTTAACTCAAAATACCTGAAGTACGTAACATCGCCTTTGCTCCCCTCTGTAGGCACAGCGCTTTCTCGTCGACTTGCACGCAAAGGAAGTGAGGTGCCAGAATGTGCACCTTTACTGAGAGAATGCCCATGCCATGGATGGGGCTAGGCCCCATTAACATTCAGTCTCCTCTTCAGTGTCCTATTCCTCACTTTAAGGTAAGAGCACTGATATTAGAATAGCATTTCTATACACAGATCTGTGTATGTAGAAATGCTATTCAAATACTAAACTGAGTGTCCTCGGTGCAGGAAAAAATGAAAACCAGTATGGAATGTATAATGTAGAATAATGTAATGACTATAAAGAATGAAAATCCTCAGCACTGGAGGGTCCTTAAGGAGTTGCTAATACCAAGTGGTAGCCTAATGTACCGGGGCCCCATGCCGTAGCACTGTACAGCTCACACTGACCATGACGTGGACAGCACTCCAGACGGCCACCAGTCTCCGCGGTCACAGACCACCTGCAGTACCCTGCTGAGCAACAGCTTCTAAGCCCACACAGAACCATGTGACAACATTGTCAGGTTTGTTGGGGGTGAGTTCTCAGTCTGCTGGGAAGCTAAGTCACAGTTCAGCTGCTGTCCTGCAACCCACTGAGTTATCACAGAAACCTCTGTCAAATTGTCTTACTAAAACCAAGATACACGGTGAAAATACCAAATGATCATAACTCTCAAAAAGAAAACAACGAAGTGTGTGTATGTGGAGGACAACTGAAATAAATACGAGGAGAGAGATTAAATCAATCTATCCGTCAGTGAAGTCATGGCATTTACTGTCATGTTGTGGGCTGCAGAGAATTCCTATGTTGAGCCCTCACTTCCAGTACCCCAGAATGTGTCTTTCTTTGGTGATGGGACCTTTAAAGAGGTGACTAAGTTAAAATGAGGCCAACAGAGTGGACCTTTAATGCTGTGAATGCCACCCAACAGGACTGGTGTCCTTGTAAGAGGAGGCAGAGACATCAGGATGGATGTGCACAGAGAGGCCATGTGAGGACACCTGCAAGTCACGGAAAGAGGCCTCAAAAGAAACCACACCTGCTGGCACCTTGATCTTGAACTTCCGACTTCTAGAACTTTAAGAAAATAAACTTCTGTTGTTTAAGCCATCTAATCTGTGGTCATTGGTTATGGCAACCCTGGCAAACTGATACATACCTATCTTACACCACTAATTCTTAAAAGGTCTCTATTTAATCATTCATTAGAGATCTTTAAAATTTTTAAGTTCACAATTGCTATGATCTATCTACCTTTCTGAGAATTTGCCTCTTTCTATTTTTAGGAACCCATCCTGTGATTATCAAAGACTGTGAGATTGGCAGAATATATTAACATGTCAAAATCTTCTGCTCCCCACTGGTCCCTTCTTCTCATGCCCCTCCCATGAATCATTCTCAGGAACAGCAGCAAAAAGTGTATTACTCTTAATTTTCCAAAATAAAAATAATAATTCAAATTCTACCAATGTTAGGTAATAACACTTTGGTGTGTATAAAATACAGGGAACAATGAAAGAAGGTATACTTTAAGACTGAGCTTGAAGTCTTTGGCGATATAGCTTAAAATGTGCATCGAGTACATTCTCAATTTTTGCTATGCCAAATCTTACAAGGTTTCACAAAACTTAACTAAATGAAATGTTCACTAAATTAATTTTGTAAACTATAAAGTTACAACATTAGGATTTAGAAACAATCTGATATTCTCAAGAAGAAACACTAAACTCTAAATGAAACATAGTTCAGCTTATTTTTTATATAATACTAACCAAACTAAAAGCAAAAAACAATCAATTTGGCTGATTTCTTAAAGTATTAATAATAAACAATGACGTATTTACTTTTCTGTGTATTAGCTCTGAAATACAACTATGATTATTTGTCAAACATTTTAAAGATATCTTTTCATGGCTGCCTGAAACATTAAGTCCAAAGGGAAGCCAAGTAGTGTATTTCCTTACAACAAACAAAAGTGCTGCCATTTATAACATTAGGATAAATGCTGAGTTAAACTGCATTTTTAAAGACACAATCTCATTAGATAATTTTTACTCACACAATCAAAAAAGAGACAATATCCTTTAAAAACAAATCAGTAAATTTTTTTAAAGATTTTATTTACTTATCTTTAGAGGATAAGGGAACGAGAGAGAGAGAGAAACCTCAATGTGTGGTTGCTTCTCATGTGCCCCCTACTGGGACCTGGCCTGCAAACCCAGGCATGTGCCCTGACTGGGAATCCAACTGCGGCTGTTTGGTTCGCGGGCCCGCGCTCAATCCACGGAGCTACATCTGCCAGGGCAGTAAGTTTTTTAAGAGGATATCTTTAATAATTTGAATATCATGTTCCAGTAAAAAGTCTCTAACATTCCTCTCCCCGATCCCCTACCCCAAGAGAAATAAAGCAGCTTTAAAGAAAAAGGTAGACAAGACAGTTTGCAAAGGAAAATGAGCAGACACTGGCATTGGTTTTACCTTCCAAGTTTGGTACATGATCATCTGTAGGATAATTTTCTTAAGAGTGTGCCTGGCAATGTGTACATGTTCTATCAAAGGTAGTTCACTATTCTTTTTTTTTAATAGGCCAATTTTTGTGCCCTGAGAATTTCTTCTTTTGGTTACTGTTGCTGTTTGTTCTGTTATCAGATGAATGGTCACCAAGAATCCAATGTTGGTAAATCTTAATAATTTAAAGTATGATTATAATTTGGAAGGGATTAAATACTAAATTGCTTTTCCTTCCTTTTTTCATTCTAATCAGAGCTCTCAGATATAAATTAAAGACAACATGACAGGTGATTCTCTCACTTCTAGACATCAATGATCCAAGTAAGTAAACGTCTATAGGGTATTACGTGTGAATCTCGCAAGCCCCAGAGAGTACCAGGTCATGCAGTGGTTTGAAGTAAAGCATTTTTAATAGGTTTATTCACTAAAGTGCACTCAAAGATTTTAAAAATTATCAGAGCTCAGACGGACATCTCCCGGAATTAGGGAAAGGGAAAACAAATGAGCCCACTTTATTAAGAAACATTTAAGTACTTTTAGGTATAATGCTTACAAGGACCAACTAGTACTTATACACAGTGACTTTCAAGTACTAGTAAATAGTATAAACAAGCAAATAGTGTGCCAAATCATTCATTCATTAGTAACAGACTTCTGAGGACAATCAACTGTTTCAACTGTGACCAAGGGATTTGCAAATTACGGCCTGTGTGTCAAATCCAACCCATCGCCCCACCACCTATTTTTGTACAGCTCACCGTACCTTGTAATTTTTACAAAACAAAAAATGGCGTTTACAGAACATTTGCTATTGATTTGATGCCAAGGAGCACTAATTTTGACTCTCAGTTAAACAATTTCAAGTCTCAGCAAAACTCTCAAGACTGAGAACAGTAAACTAGCAACCAATCCAAATCACCTTTTATGTGAGTTCAACTGACATGAGCTACAGCCCTATGTCTTTTTATACCCAAACAGCTTCTGAGGAGCTGCCTTGCAGCCCTAGATGTGGACCTTAACTTCCCAAACATGTAAAAAAAATGGTTGTTTACACAGATGTCTTCTAAGATCCCTTTAAAAGATAAGCCTACATGATTCAATAAATACGTGTTGAATGATTAAATAAAATTATAGTCAAGATATATTGAGAGAGGAATGAAGAAGGACAAAAAAATTAAAACACTAGGGAAACAGAGAGGCCATATTTCTGGTACCTTTTTTTTTCAATTATTGAACAGAAATGAGTCATAGGACTTAAAGCAAATGACTGTCAGTGTGGGAAGGAAAGGTCTAGAAACTAAAGTTAGGTATGAAAATAAAAATCAAGAAGCCAGTGCCTTCCTACTAGAAAGAAAGCTCTGAGTTTGTTTGAATGGGAACGAACATAAGAAAAGTAACAAAATTTCTCAATTAAAACAAACTTACTCTAGCTGTGGAACAGATCAGAGGACATGGAACACTGCAACAGCTAAAACTTTAAAAGGACAATTACGTCAGTGGATGGAAATTCTGCTTAAAACTGAGAAATTAGAAACAAAATAAAGAGAAAAAGGTACCGAATTTAACAAACTCATAGAGTTATAACCTTTTTCTTTTGATTCCTCAAAAGAAAAGAAAAAACTAAGCAGACAAAATTAAGACTTCTGAGCCCTACGAATCAAAACGAGTGTCCATGGACTGATTACATATAACTGGTAAGTTCTTTACAAGGGGAGAAGTAAAAACGTGCCGAGGATTGTTCTGCTGGCAGAAACGTGTGACTGATACAGATCAAGTGTCCAACGATGGGGGGAAAACTGTAAAGAAGAGATCGACATTCATCCCCCCAGTGGGCAATCGATGTCAATTTCGACCAAGTTTAATGCTCAGATAACAGACTGACATGTCCATGTGTACGTGGCAAACACACTAGCTACTGGACTATCTGAAAGACAAAGACAAAAAGCAAATGGAGTAGAAATTGATGACGGATGTGAATTCAAGTAGGCTCTCAAGTTTACTTTATTTAAAAGGGAAAAAATCCACCATAGGTCAATTTACTATCCTATTAGGTTTTGTTTAAAAACCAAACAAACTAAAACACAGGTAGGAACAAATCAAGTACCTCACTCCATAATCACATAGAGGTTCTGTCTCCTTCCTAAATAGTCTATAACCTAACTGGGTTGGATCAACCACAAAGACAGATTTCCAGCAGTATCTTATTAAAAGATACTTCTTTTCATTTCATAGTAAATATATTTCACTGCTAACAATGTCCCAAGTGCTCAACACTAAAAACCAGATTTATTATCTTTATCAAGCCCATAACACAGACTGATCACCTTTTTATTAGTACAGAAATTAGGTGTCAAAGTGAGGCCTGTAGATCCATGGGGTTCTCAAGATTTTTTAAAAGGTAAGGTCAAAATGGTTTTTGTGATGTTATTAAGACATTACCTGCCTTTTTCATGGAAGCGACATTTACAATGATGTTATAAAGTGGCTAAAATCAAGAACTTACTCTCTTAGTAGTCACTATATTCTTTACTACCATGCACTCAAAAAAAAAAAGCTCACAAAAATTCTTCACTGAAGAATTTCCTTGATGCAAGAAAAAAGCAAAATGCTTACTTTATTAATGTCTTAATCCTCAAATACACGTACTTTAATATCCTATGTAACAAAAGGTTCAGTACACATAAAAACCCTTTGTTGCATACTAAAATGATGAGTCTCAAAGAAAAGCACTGTGCTATCTGAACTGAGAGCTGAACTGGCTACTTTTCTTCATGGAATGCCACTTTTACTTAAAAGAACAACTGACAAGAGTGTGGTTTTTCAGACTGAGAATTTTGCGGGCATTTTCTTGCAAATAAAGTGAAACCATCACTTTAAAGAAATTAACTAACAATATGTGTTGGCAGGGATAAAACTTAAGCTTTTAAGAGAAAACTAGTACTTGGAAATTTTATCAGCCATCATGAGCTTGATAGAGAGCCTCCCAATACTGTATTCTAATGAGATCAATGCTGATATTAATGAGTCTGATTTTTTTATATAATGAACATATGGAAGGCCTGCATAACCCAGTGACCAAATATTTTCCCACTGACCAGTACAAAATTATGTAGGAGAAATCATACATCCAAAGTGCAAGAGAGACCAATAGATTTTAATGAATATAATATAAAATGTTGACTGACACAATTTCACATCTTGCATTAGAACTAAGCCTCAAGAAACTATCCACTTGTTGAAATTTGGTGTAGTATCAAAGAACATCATCCAAATTTATTGAAAAAATATGCAGTTTGATTTGAAATATTTACAATTACTTATCTTTGCAAGGCCAATTTTCATGTAGTTTGACAACACTAATGTACCTCCATGTGTGACTGCAGAAGCAAATGTGAGAACACAGCAGTCTTCTATTAAGCCGGAGATTAATAGAGATTTGAAAAATGTAAAACAATGCCACTCTTCTCATGAAAATTTTTCATTTTGGAAAATAGCTGTTTTTCATAAAATGTATTAGGGATGAGTATATTGTAATGTTAAAATGTGTTAGCAATATAAAATTTCAGTTTAACTTTATGACACAGCAAATATCAATAGCTATAACCCACATAAACAAAAGTTCTTTGGAGTTATTATTCAATTAAGACTGTAACAAGGTACTAAAACCAAAATGTTTGAGACCTGAGAGTCTAAAAATTGATTTCCTCTTGGCAATATTGGTGCTAATCTTTTTGGCGAAGTTCAAGAGTGTCCCTGAAGAATCACACCTCTTAAACCACACTACTGTTCAGACTGCAGCATGACCTAAATCTTTAGTTTGACTTCTATTATATTCATGTTGGAATGTATGTTAGGTATTCAGTAAATTTACACCTAATAAACAAAAAAAAGTACTTAAAAGATATAATATCCTCATGCAAAAGTTCTAGTTTTGGTAAAACATATGGAGTCTACCAACTAAAAGTTGGAGTGAAATTTACAAACTTTCTGAGACTATGCCTCCATCAACAGACTTCTGGATAATCCCACTTGATTCAATAATTTTACTGAGATGTAGTTTACCATTTAATCAACAACCATTTACTGAGTGCTAATATGCCTGGCACTGTTCTAGTTCCTGAATAGTGTAATAACACAGAACTCCGTTCATATAAAGGATGATACTGTGAATAGGCTTCGCCAGCAATTTCCACAATGCATGCCATTCCTACCAAATTCTACTATATGAAGCTGCAGAAAAGGAGTGGAGGCCGTGCCGCAGAAGCACACCACCACACCACATGTCCTTCTCTCACAGGGCAGCCCATACTGTCTCGCAGGTTTGCCCAGCCTCACCACCGGTGTTAACTGGTAAGGTTCCAGAGGGCTGCACTCTCTTTCCCACCAACTGAAACATGAAGCTGGTGTCTAACGGCCTTTATTTTCCAAAGAGAAGGCATTGAAAACTACACACAATGGCAGCACCTTCACCACATACATGAAAACAAAGAATGCAGGACTTGAGCACCACAAAATCTAGTCGGTGCATGTTCAATCTGTTAGCTGCATCAGCAACACAGTGGACAGCTGAGCAACCAATCTGAAATTCTTTATAGCCAGAGTCCCAGGTTACACCCGGTACAAATTCCACACATTTCCCTTTACACTCTGGGGACTCGAAAGAACAGAGGAGATGCAGGGAGTGGAGGACATCTAGGGAATAGAAGCACATCTGTGTTTAATAATGGCAAGTAACGGTTCCACAGTAATTTTGCTACTCCTACCCATATCAGTAATTGTTGTGGATGTATTAGAGCAAACTCAAAATGGGGCTTCCATGCCTTTTCAAATCTTTGTATACAAGCCATTATTGGTCAGGTGGAGAAGCCTAGGCAGAGTCCCCAAGTAAATGCAGCTCTTGCTAGGAATTCCCACCATCCCTTTCTCCAGACTCTTACAGAGCCCTCCAATCAGTATCAACATCACTGAACGTGAAACGGCTGGATGGTTTATGCCTCATGGTATGGTGCAAAAGGAAAAAAAAGACGACTTCATCATGAAACCTAAAAGTGAATTTAATCAAGCCTCTAAGTACCACTTCACAGAAATTATAGGAGTACAGCACAATGTGTTAGCAATACCACAAAGATACGATTAGACAAATCCAGAATATGGGATATTCGACAGAATAAATGAGTAAATGTCTTCTACCAGTAAGTGGAAGAGACTTACATTTAGCAACCAAAAGCAGTGTGTCGACCTTACCTGGATTCTGATTAAAACTATCTGAAAATGTCATTTGGGAGACCAAAAAAAAAAAAAAAATTAATTCCCTTTACTGCTTCCAGTTTCTCCTAAGGCTTGTATCTTTTCCGGACCACTGTAACACATGAAGTTGAGCCTGTTCCCTGTATTAATGGGAAGAGTAGGGGAAGCTATCTATAAGGATGAGGATAGTGAGTGTAATGACAATACAGCAACTCCTATTTCATATTTAGCAGGTATCCTAGTCTTTCAATCCTTACTTTGTATAAAGATCCCCATTTGACTACAGAATACTGGGCTTGACTCTGTTTTCTCTGAAAAGTCAACAGCTCCAGAGTGATAACTCACTATGAGTTTATCCAGACATACTCCCAGAATTTATCAGAAACATACCATTTACTATCAAATTGCTGATCAATTTACTGTTTCCCAAGTACAGGAATAAAGAATGGCCTTATTCCTTCAACATAATGCAAACGGATGCCAGGTGCTCCGTAAAGAGCTCTAAAGGAACGAAATCCAAAGACAGAACAGCGGCGTGTGCACACAGGCACACAGAGCTTCTCCTCCCCCTCCTCTCAACCTCGGGCTTTCTTGGAGAAGGAAATTTAGACAGAAGTGGATGCTGCACAGTCAGCCTCAGAATCGGTCTGATACATGCTGAAAGTATTACATCAAGGAATTAGTGGTAAACTTTTTTTGAATGCCACCTGACAATCAGGTATTTAATCTTTGATTTATCTCAATCATGTAACTAAAACGTGCTCTTTTTTGCACAACAAATGGAAGGGAAAAAGCCTTTCAAAAGATATGAAGCTGTTTGGGCCACGAATCTAAAAAACACTACCTAAATTAAAACTCCTAATGTTATAATACCTTTATTGTAATAAAATGTTATACATAAAATATGTTACAACGAAACAGAGGAGAACCTTTACTCCTGTGTCTATTTTGGTTACTTTATCAAATATGACCGGGTTATTCAGTGTGAAATGTTTTAAATCTACTCATGGCCAGCAGATAGGAATCTGGAATTATTTCCCTGCTAGAACTAAAAGAATGTCCCTTCTTTTCCACTATGTAGTATGAATGGGCTCACCTTGCTTTTTTGTGTTTTTTTGTCGCCCCTCCTTACATTAGTGGTGAAGAAAGATTTCAGGGCATCACTTACAACAAAAAAAGCAGCTAGAGGTATGGCAATAAATGAAAGCATTCTTTTCAAAAATAATTTTTTACTTATATAGACCATTACTCTAAAGAAACAATACTGGACTGTAAAATAATGTGTAAGATGGGTAAAATTTTTCAAACACTGTGGTGGCTCAATAAATACTCCTATCTGCTGGCCATGAATAGATTTAAAACAAGTTATTTACATTCATAAAAAAAAAAAAGCTACTTAAGAGCAGACAGTTGATCATTATTATTTACTATTGTACTTGTGTCTAGAATATAGACTGACTCACAAAAAACACTCCATTATTATTTGCTGGAAAAACAAATAAAACTTTTTTTTAAAAAACTAGTCAAAAATATTTTGAAAGACCAAAAAATGATCTTCCCCAATGACTAAAAGTCAATGGTCTTTTTCATCCATCCCCACCTTGATCTCCACTACCGTCGCACTACCGTCGCTATTTCAGTAAGTTCTATCTCCATATCTTTGGCCAAACACTGAATACAAAGAAAAAGATCTACACTCCAGTTCTAGACTACTGGGTTCTGGCTTAGTGTGGTATATCAAAATCACCTGGGGCATCTTTTTCAAACTAACGTCATGAACTTTGTGACAACTCTAAACGGTCTTAATTAAGTTTTATCAACTAAGAGGTACAGGTCAGGCATGCGTATTTTTAAAAGTTTCTCAGGTCATACAAACCACGCCCTGCATCATGCCACATACCCTGAAACTTTTCTACCTTTAAATCCTGTAACTGTGAAACAGAACGAAGTGCGCACACAGTCTGCGCACACACACATCTTTTAAGGTAAAGTTCTTAAATCTCCGAGCTACTCAGGTCCTAGCTGAACAGGTTGTCGTGATCACCTCAGTTACTCACACTTCTCAGTGTCCTCGAATACCACGTCATCCGCCTGGACTACGTCTGCTCTCCCTCCAACTTCACGTGAATCTAGTGATCAAACATTTCCACGACAGATGCTGTGATCTTCGCATCCGGCCCAAGCAGTGCTGTCGATACTTCCTGAGCATTCGTAACGTATGTAAAGACCACACAATGATGGCATCCAAAATCATCTTGTCCCTCTGAGCCACTTGGCATTTTATTGTGTTTTTAACTTCCTTATCAAAATTTGCAACATGGATTTTCAAAAATTTTAATTTTCCTCAAGGACCTCATCTCATTGAAAGCCCCTCAATCTAAGGTCGCTTCGCTTTTTTGGTAAAAGTTATCAGAACTTCCTTGACTTTATGCTCACTTCAAAATCTTTATTTTTTATTCACCATACTATATTTTAAGATTTTATTTATTTATTTTTAGAGAGACGGGAAAGGAGAGAGGGAGAGAAACACCATGTGCAAGGGATACACTGATTGGTTGCCTCCCACACACCCCCAACTGGGGAGTGAACCTGCAACCCAGGCATGTGCCCTTACTGAGGAATTGAACCAGCGACCTTTCGGTTCGCAGGCTGGCGTTCAATCCACTGAGGCACACCAGACTAGGGCTATTAACCATATTTTGTGCTGATTTGCTGAAAAAGAAAAAAATATATATAAAAGAGAAAAAAACTATCTTGTATAATCTACTGGGTCTTCTAGCTAAATCACTAACCCTTTATGAAGGAACTGGATACAGTGACTAATGAAAACAATAGCGTTTCTCTATCCCAGTAATAAGCACCTAAAAATACAGATGAGAAAACAAATATTCCATTTATAAGAGCAAAAAGCAATTACATATTTACCAAGAAGTTAACAAAAGAGGCACAGGATGCAGGTGAGTAAACATGACATTCCACTGAAAGACACAAAACTGAGGCGAGGGAAAAGGACGGCCTGCTGCACAGACCTCTGCTGTCACAAGTGACTCTCATCTGAAAGGAAGTAAAAGTGGCCCACGTATTTTACTGCGAGAAAATACAAATCCTGGATGGACTTCGCACTTAAATATTTTGTACGTGTGTGAGTGTGTATGCATGTATGTATATACATACTGCATACTGCAGAACTACATCGTAATTAAATATGTAATAATACATGTTCAACCTCGAGAGCTGGGAAAAAATCTTTTTTACCTAGACTAGAAACTCAAAAACTATACAAGAAAAAAGAGCCATATCTGAGTACAAAAAGATTTATGAGTTATCATGGAAATAACATATCCAAGTAACAAAGACTAAAATTATACTCGTTATAATATAAGAGATTTGATATTTCTGGCAGAAATATGAGGAAAGGTTATTCTCATTTACTGCAAATGGAAATGTGAAGCCCTTTTGAAAAACAACCTAACAACCTTTTCTTAAAAGTAAAAGCATTAGCCCCATCTGGTGTGGCTCAGTGGTTTGCATGCCAGCCTGCAAACCTAAAGGTCACTGGTTCAACTCCCAGTCGGGGCACGTGCCTGGGTTGCAGCCCAGGTCTCTGAGAAGCAACAGATCTACATTATCTCTCTCACATCAATGTTTCCCTCTTTCTCCCTCCCTTCCCCTCTCTCTAAAAAAAGAATAAATAAAATCTTGTTTTAAAAAAAGTAAAAATATTAGACTGGGTCATTGATTTGCCCTTTTCAAATCTATGGTTCAAATGGCCCAGGTTCAAATAATTAAACAGTTAAAACTGCCATGTACATAACTGTGCAACCTAGAGAAATAAAAGTCCCTAAAGATTTTAACATCACTCTTTTTTAGTGTCAAAAAAAGTCTTTTAAAGAGAGAGCACCAAAATAAGATTGTAATACACTGATAATATTCATGGATTATAAGACTTAAAAATAATAAACTGGTGGAGAGGAGTACACTATGAAAAGTATAATCACATTCATGCATTTAAAAGTAAAAGATATGTGCATTGTATAAAGCAAAAATATTTTTGTTATTGTTAGTTTTGCTTTTGATCTTACAGACTCCAAATAACTTTATTACTAATCACATCCAAATTCAAAGGGTTCTCATACTTAACTCCCAGCCCTTGCCATTCCCAGCACTCGTGAAGACTGAGAAGTACAGTCTTCAAACGTCCAACATCTGACCCCCTAACTCTGTCTGCTCTCCTCTCCCGGACTGTTCCTCCTGCTCTAGGATGTGTGCAGCTGACTTCTTTGTAGCCCTTGATCTTCCCTCTTCTCTCCCACTACTGATTTCATCCACTAATTCTTCATCCATCCTGAAGAATTAGAAAATGCACACGTAACACCTCCCGACCTTTCCCTCCGCAACTGACGGAGCCCTTTTGAAAAACAATCTGACGACCTTTATTCCAGCTGACTGGAGCACAAATCCTCTCTTCAGATTCTCATCACTCAGCATTATCTGGGAATATTTATGCCTTAGGCCCCCAAATTTGTTTCTCTTCTTGCCCATAACTATCACAGATTCTACCATTTATGAACTTTAGTATCATGCTGGATTTAACTTCCCACTTTAGCTTTTACTTGCACTGTTTGATTCTATCTTCTATTATCTATCCAAAACCCCTTTACCCACGCCTTCCCTCTCTACAGCTCCTGTCACCAGCACTACAACAGTCTCCAGGTCTCCTAGTCCCTTCCTCTTATCTTCTGACACTCAGACACGAAACCTAACTCTGATTATGTCACATACATTTTATCGCTACCTATTAGCTTCCACATTCACTCTAAACCTTTTAGCCAAGTATTTCAGTTCTCCCTCCAGTCTACGGTCTCAAAGTATCTATGTAGCCACACAGCACCTTCCTTAGATGTACCCTTCAGATTAAAACAAATGTTCCTTGACTTTTGATGAGATTAGGACCCAATAAACCCATCATAAACTGAAAATGCCGTTAAGCTGAAAATGCGTTTCAATACACCCAACCTACCGAACATCATTATGTACTCAGAAAACTTACATCAGTCTACAGTTGGGCAAAATCATCCCTCTGCTACTGTACAGCATCACAGGAGTTTCATGCCACATATTTATGGGGAAAGATCAAATTCAAATTTCAAAGTACAGTTTCTACTGAATGCTTTTGTTTTCACATCATTGTAAAGTTTAAAGTTTTTAACTTGAACAATCATAAATCAGGACCGCCTGTATATTTGCATCATTCAAACATCCAACAAATTTCCACACTCCTGCTTTTTAGCTCTTTGTTCCAACTACAAGTACTGCAATTCTCCCATTCTTCTTCAAATGTCGTCTCCTTATGAGGCCTACTCAAATGCCAACATTAAAAATGGTTGCGTACTTTCCTCCTGTACCCCGAACAGAGTAGTTTTACTTTTTAAAATAGGCAGAATGTTTATGTTTTTTTTCCAGAGGCTACTGCTTTTGCATAAATAAAAGTCATTTTAAATTCCCTGAGCTCGTTTCTTGTTCTGTGTAAAAAAAAAAAAAAAAAAGTAAAATCTAATCTACAAACCTCATGGGTAGGCAGAAATGCATGAAAAAGCAGTTTATAATCTAAGTGTTAAAGTTGTTATTGTACTACCTTTTATTATGCATATTTGTTTTTCAACCACTACCAAACTATTAAACATTTAAAAGGCAGTCTGTTCTTTATAGCCTAACACCCAACACATAGTAGCTGTTCAAATATTTCTTTAAAACCTTCATAAGCCGTAAAATAACTCTCTGCTCCAGCATAAGAAATATAATCTAAGCACAATTTATATATCATTATGCCTTGATCAAAATAAAGCATCTAAAATAAGCCAGTTAGAGAAAGACAAATACCGTATGATTTCACTCATACGTGGAATCTAATGAACAAACTGAACTAACAAGCAAAATAGAGACAGACTCAGAGAGAGGTGGATGACAGCTAAGGGGGGTGGGAAGGAGTTGGAGGGAGTGAGGAAAAAGGATACGTGGACATGGACAACAGTGTGGTAATGGCCGAGGAGAGTATGAGGGGACTAAATGGTAATGGGAAAAAATAAAATAAAAATTCTTAAAGAAAAAGCACCTACAACCCTTCTCCCCACAGACATGTCTTCAGGAAAACTACTGTCGCATGTAACACATCTAGACCTCTGATTTAGTGCACCTGAAACACAGTTTACTGGTAGGTAGAGAGGGACCCTTTAAAATGGCTGATAAATAACTAAGTAGTCCAAGTATCTCTGTGTGATTGTAATGGTGGTATTCTATCCAATCTAACAAATTTATCCAAGATCCATAGTTGAACATTATTAGTACTTTAGTTTACCATAAAATTAAAAAATTCTAAAGGTTGACATCATGGCTATTTCAGTGACATAAAACAACAGATTTTTAAAAAGTAAATGTGTAAGAGAAACATGTTCATTTTCATCAAGCTGAAAGATTTTTTTTCTCACTCTTTTACAAAAGCAAAAATTAATTATGGACAATGTTTACAAACATTTTTTTTAATGGAAGAGAGAGTAGAAATGACTCTCTGGTCCTACAGGAATCTGTAAATAATAATGTAAGAGAACTTGGAAGTCCATGAGTTACCCTTGAAAACCATATAAGCCTATAATATCTTGTTAAGAAAGCAAGACAGCTAGCTACCTAAACCTACTAGAGTGCTGTCTTAAAGGACACGGAAACTATTTAAAGAGGCTATCACTAGCCAGAAATAGGGCAGTTTTTGAGAAAAAATAGAGAAAAGTAACTCATCAATAGAGAAAAATAACTCAATGACTTGAAACACAAGTGTGTTTAAATCCATTAGGTTATAAGATAAACCATTTTTATTGCAATTATGTCGTGCCGTTGGCTAGTATTTCTTGGCATTTTATTTCACAAAAAATTGCACTCGTATCTAGTATCGTATCTGCTCTTAGATCTATCTATACTCTTGTCCTTACTTGTAATTCATTTATAAAATCTAAAATCACAACTCTGCAAATCATTCCTGTTATAAATTTTAATCTACTATTGCTAACAGTGCCTGGAAAGGCTATCGGAGTCACTGCTAAGGAACCTTCTTACTGAGAATTTAATTCAAAAATAATGGTCAAATTCCCAGAAGAAGTAACAGCAAAATAAAAAGTCATGAGTAACTAGACTATGTTATGCATTAAAACAGGTATGGGCAAAAAAGGAAAATGTAGAGTTTGACAGGAATGATGAACAGCAGCTGATGAGAGAAGCAAACCACTTTGTGTGTTCATTTAACAACAACAAAAAAGCTCACCCTGTATGTGATGTTGCTGAGCTCCGTAAACAAACATCAGGCAGCATGATGCAATAGAAAGAGTCCTGGGCTGAGTCAGAAGGCCTCTGTTCTAGCCACAGGCCTCAGTTTCCTCATCTGTAAAATGAGGGTGCTGAATTAGATAATCTGAAAGGGCTCCTCTAGCTTCGACGTTGAGAGATTCTATGAATTTAGGAAAAAACAATAAAATGTAGGACTTTTGTTAACAGTGAAGTTTAACTGTTAACCTTGGAAATAGCAGGTGGAAAAACAGAGGAAAAGAATTTTCATAAAATTTTGAAATGCAAAAAGCAATTACCTTGACACTCATAACTGCTATAAAGGTTTTTATGCTATCCCAGCCTTAGTACCATTCTCATCTAAGCTGGATTAGTTATGAGTGACCAAATTATGACCTGAAAAAAATTCATTCACCTTTGGCTAGCCAGACTGCTCAAGTCAACAGTACAGGAAATAGTGCAGGACACCTTTGGGCTAGCAATGATTTCACATGATAATGTATCTCATAACTGTCCTTGGCTAAGTAACTGAATAAAGAGTGAAAGGACACAAAAATGATGACAGTTAAGTTAAACAATTATTTAACATGTAATAAAGCAATAATTTTATTTGTGATATCCTTCTTTGTTAATGAGTGTATTTTCTCTATGCAGTAATTTTTTTCTGGTGAGGTCTCAAAACAGAACCTGGCTTCATCTGACAACACAGCTAACTGAAATGAGTGACTCCCCCGCCCCCCTCCATGACACACAGAAACATGGGAAAGGGTGTCTGTGTCGAAGTTTCCATATGACAGAAACCAAGCTTCTATCCTTAACAAACAACAGAAGGCTCCGGTGCCTCAGAAAAAATGGTGCTTTCCTAACTGTAATTTCCTAAATACAATTAACTGCCTGGTTCTAGCTATTCCTCCAAGGTCTAACTGAATTAAAAGTTTTAAGTTCATAGGTCAGTTTATATTCTACTTTATAATTATTTATTTTTTGCTTATGTTGACGCTAACGTTCTGAGCTGGCAGACTTAAAATTCCAGGGACAAGAGAACCAATAAACATATCTCGATAACAAAAAACCTATCAAAAGTCTATTCTATTAAAGGATGCAATAACTACATCTAAAAGACATAAAGATATAATGAAACATTCAATAGAAAAACTTGTTTTTTAAAGCTTGTTTTATGCAAATTACCTGAGGGATTATAAAATAACTTGGCATCCACATAATTCCATTAATTATTCATTTGAACATTTCACCTTGGCAATATAGTACCTAATATGTTATTCAGAATCACTAATCAAATTTCTCTGGTTGGTAGAAACAAAGGCAAAAATAAAACAGTCTTCATCGTAATGAAAGTTGTTCTTGGCCAGTCTAAAAATGTTTATGACATCCAAGTGTGTCTGAGACACAAAATGAAACAAATCTTCTCTTCATAGTGAATATATTTTCCATTTTAATTGGGGTATTTTGATTTATGATCCTAATGAACTGATTAAAATAACCTTAAACTTAATGGCGAAAAACAGAATCAGGATAGATATGCAAAGCATACTGTAGGGCTCTATTTTGAGCATCAGCTGTTCTGAGCAATTTTCTCCATGACTTTTTCAGAGAGGCTTAAACACTACCTTACTAACTAATAAAAATACTTATGATAAGATAGTATTAGTAGTGTTGTTTTCAACCGATAATGTACAGTGTAAAACAAGTCCTGCAAAATGTAGGACTGAACTAGTCTAGGGTAAAACACTCTTCTTTAAGATGGCCCTGGCACTGAGATCAGCGGTTAAAGGAGAATGTGATGTTTAAAGTAACTAGTTGGTTTGTCAGGTGACACCCACTAGACTGTCCCTCACTGAATATCTATCTACAGAACATAAGTACATTTGTAATTCTTTCCACCACTCATTCAAGTCAGCACGCAATGTTCTCCAAGGCCAACACTCTGAGACACCGGTAATATAGAACTCCTGGAACAATACAAATGGCTAGAGCGGGGCACAACACAGCAGCCCATCTGCTTTGAGGAAGTTACAACACTTAAAAAGACGGTAATTCTTTTCATTAATGCAATACTACTGGAAACATAAAAAAAACCCAAATGCCAAAATAAGTCCAAATCTGACTATTTTAGGTCTCTAGAAAAATATGAAGCCATTAAGGAATCAATTACATATACATTTTATTTTCTAAAATATATTAACTGCTTAGTTTTGTTGTAAGTTCTCGTTTCAGGACTAGGGGAGAAAACTGGCTATACAATTTTTAAGTGATTGAATTAATGGTTGAAATATCACATCTCATAATTACAATTTATATTTTAATTTTATTTTGTGCGCATTCTCGCCCACTTACAACTTATTCTGATGTGTACATTTTTAAATTTTAGCCTATCAGAATAGATTTCCTAAGAGTAAATTAAATGAGAAAAAATGAATTACTTTTTATAAAGGTGATACTTAATGTGAGATATTTTATCAATGTTTTAATAGCACTGTGTTTGTGTCTCATAACTTTATGAAAGAACCACAATTCTGGAACACTGATGTTTTGCTTTTCAACCCAACAACTCAGTCACATACTGTTAACCATATTCTTAAAATACAGATTATTTTTCAAAACAAATTCTAATCATCCGATCTGGCTAACAATTCCAGTATAAAAAATAAGCAATCGTCCTTCTCTGAAAATGAATACATTACACTAAAAAAAAAAAATGTGTCCAAACCTACACTTCATAAATGACAACTGCTCAACTAAAAGAAAGAGAATCCAGTAATTTTCTCTAATAGCATTTTCAAAACTTGTTCAAAATAAGCAACCCCAGGGATTCCATCTCCCATTAATCATACTTGACTCTGAGCATATTCTAATTATGTATCCATTCCATCCCCTCAGCATACTCTAATTATGTATCCATTCCCTCAGAATTTATGTATTATAAATTATCTTAATGAGTCTTCACTATGTCACTTTGAAGTAATCAAATTATCATGTGGATATGTTTTGTCTTACCCCTTTTATTGTTCATATTTCTGTATCTTTTTGCACCCCACACAGTTCAGACCTCAGTGCATAGGCAGAAAACTGGTAAACTCAAACTATTTTCAAATTTAAAGAAATAATATCAAGTTTGATAAAAGCCACTAAAAACAACATATTAACAAGAGGAATCTGGTTTAGAGAAATACTACCTATTAGTACACCTTTATAATATTTTATTATAAAAATTTGCAAACATACTGAAGAACTGAAAGAACTATACTAAAAATACGAACCCGGCCACCCCCAAAGACCTTAAAATTAACATTTCCTTGTATTGGTTTTGCCACATCTATTAATTGGTCTCAATTTTTGAAGGATTTCAAAAGAAGCTGCAGACCTCAGTATAATTCTACCATCTATTTTTCAGCTTGTCTATCACTAACTATAGCAAAGTATTTAATATGGTTTATCTTTAAAGAAAAAAGAACTTTACACAAAATATAATGGATACACACTAGGTGTGCCATTCAGTGAGTTCTGACAAGTGAATGTGCTCAAGTCACCAAACTCCCTAACGGAACATGGGATGTTACCGTAGCCCCAGGAAGTTCCTCTCTGCTCTTTCCCACTCAACCCCTGGCCCCAAAACCCAGGCATCCGTTTCTAAGCCATGACCACTACTTTTTTTCTTTGACAACACAACTTAGTTGTTTCCTCCCCCCCATATTTTGAACAGATAAAATGTGCCTGTTGTTATTTTTAGGACATCATATAAATGGAATTATGCACTGATGTCCTGTTTTATGGATGGCTATGTTCACTCAGCATAGTGTTTCCAAGTTTCCGCAGGCATCGATAAATAGTTTGTTCCTCTCCAACACTCAGTAATATTCTGTTGTACAAACGCAGCACACAGTTCACCTATTCTCACACTCACAGACACCTCAACTGTTTCTGGGCTAGGGAACAACCTTGTATTTGGCAGCTAATAGACACAGTATTTGGTGCCCTACTCTGTGGTTCTAGGATTCCCCCCCACTTCCCCCCTGCTGACTCCTTTCCTCTGCAACTACTGCGTGCTTAGTTCTGAACTCTGCCTCACATTCCTCAAACCAGTGAGAGGGCCAACGGGCCAGCAGGAGACTGCCCTCAGGCAAAACCATAAGGAGAGCTCGCTGAAGCCGGTCCAGTTTCCACTCGTTTTTGCTTGTTCTACAGTGTCCTCATAATGATTTTTGTTCATTTGTTATCCAGAGAGCGTGGTCATGGTTTGTGGATTTATCTGACGGGAGGCACTACTCCATTTTTTGAATTCTACCTTCCTGTTATTCTTCTGAGCCCACTTGCTATAAAGACTGTAATTGACATACCTATTTGGGGCGAGGGTCCCTCAAAGGCTTGATTAAGTCAGTCCTTTCGATGCAAAAGAGCCAAACTAAACCAGGAAAAGATGCCTCTGGGTGATGCTAAGTATGAAAACTGAAGGAGGGGACCCTGTACGTCTGTGTATGAACCAGAAAAGCCTCAAGTTCATCCTAATGTGTCTATGCAGAACACCCCCAAAGAAGCTAAGATTTCGAGAGCTAAAGATACAAGTCAGCCACTGTGTAGGTTCTACATTAATCCTGAGCGCTACGTGTGAGGAGGAAAACCAAAGCAGCTTAGCAATGGCCTTGAAAAGTGAGCTAACACTGCACCCACTGCCCACACTAGAGTGCGACAGAACTTGTAGTCTGAACCCAACCATGCTGATCACCCACTTTAATCAGAAGAAAATATCATTCTCTCAAGAGGACATAATCAAAAAATTACTCAACATACAACAATCAGATGCTAATCTAGATATGATCCAGGCATGAGAGTCATCAAATACATTAAGGCAGCTCCTTTATCCATCTTCCACAGGGTAAAAGTATGCACTTGAAATGAAAGTATAAAAAGAAACAAACAAATTTTATAACTGGAAAATTAGGAGTGGGGGGAATGATTTAACAAGTTAATAAATATAGACAAAGGAGAGCAAACACTGAATAACTTTCTGAGTAAGAGAATGCAAGTAGGTAAGAAAAAATTCTAATTTTAATTAATTTTTTTCCCCTGGTAGTTTGCTTCTTTAGTTCTTAACAGTAACGAAACACACCTAGATATCTTAATCAAGATGCTTTAATCCCCTTATTCTACCTCCTCCGGAGGTCCTGTGAAAGCTCTCATGATTCACCTTGGAAGAATATTCAGATTCTATATGATTTGTAGGATCCAATTTTTTTAAACGCTGAACTGCAAATGAGGAGACCTGCTCCAGCCTTGCTCCTGTAACTATGACAAAGTATGTGATAGGGCAGCATTGTCTGAGCCCTAGCACCTCATCTGTAAAATGAGGGCTCACTCAGTGAGTGCTGGCAACTGACTGAGCTTTGTAATGTAGTCCCGTGATCTAATTTTAGGAACCCTCTAAGGGTCATTCTAGTTTTCCCAGATCTTGGCACTAGGCAAGTTTTCACTGTGCTAATTACTTGTTTCTGGCAAACAAGCAGAATACGAGTATACAGACCCAGTAGTTGGGACAGAAAGGTCTAGAACAATAGTGTTAATACATACACATTGTAAGCCATAATATAAACCTTGTAACTAGTTTTAAATGTTCTACAGAGGTGGAAAACTTTAGAAGACACACATAACAAGTGATTTTAATATATATTGTATTTAACTTAATATATCAAAATATTACTTCTGGTAATCAATATTTTGAAATCAAGATAGTACTTTTTAAAAATGTGAATCTTCATAGTGTGGCTATGACACTACACAGCACAGATCTAGATGTAGAGATAAAGGATGGGGGCAAGAGTCCACAGCAAACCAGGGCTGGGGGATCTCGAAGAGTGATATGCTGTGTGCACACACACACACAACACACACATACACACACACTTTATGTTGGTGGTGGCAATGCGGTGGCAGTAGCTTCCGCCTCTGTTACAGGGCGGAAGCTAGAGCAGACAAAGTCTTTTTGAAATAAATATCCATCTCTACTATGGGTAGCACCAAAATAAAAAGGTAGATGCTTATGAATTGTTTCAAAGTAAATGCATTAACAAGTATTGATTTTTATGAAAGCCACTGTCAAAAAGACTCAGAGGTCAACTCAAAAAGGCTTCTTAGGCCAACACAATGTAAGCATCCATAAAATAAACAGTAAAAACGACAATGCAATAAACATAATATTTAAATCTACAAACTCACAATGACACCTTAAAAAGTTCTCATTGGTCTACTTTTCCAGGATTCTAGGGAACACCTCAGTACTTGAAAATTAGTAAATAAAGGAAAGAATCAAGTATTTCAGTATGCCTCTCCTGTGGCAACTGTACCATAGGGCAAACCAGGCATTTAATGAGGGAATTTTCTGTTTGTAGGAAGGTTGCAGATGATAAAGATACAACTAGGATGTCAACATTCTATACATACACTTACGGGAATATGGATGAGGGGCATGGCCCACAATGACCACCTAGTATAACAAACAGACAACCAAACATTATGTACTTCTTCATGGAATTACTTAGCACCACCCCAACCCTCCCTCCCAAATAAAGTAAAAAGGCCTGAATTAGATGAAACTTTTGGATCTAACTACCAATTTACCAAAATATACAAGGTAAAGAGAGCCATTTTACTACAGGAATGCAATTAATAAAACACTAAATGAAGAAACCTTATGGGTTGGGTTTTCTCTAAAGGGGAAAATTATTAATAAACAAAGAGCTAAACACATAAGCTGCACATTCCAACCAAATGTAATATATGAATTCTGTTGTGATGTTGTGAAAATATTATTTTTAAGATGATGGGGACACCAACTGAATGGATATATGATGATATTAAGAGATTACAGTCATTTTTCCCCAACCATTAGGATGCCCATTATCTAATAAAATAAAACTAAACAATCCATAGAAAATGGCAAGTACTGGCAAGAATGTAGAGAAATCAGAACCCTTGTCCACTATTGTTGGGAATATATGACGGTGCAGCCACTTTGTAAAACAATATGGAGGAACCTCAAAAAATGAAAACTATTACCACATGATCCAGCACCTCCCTTCTGGGTATACGGCCACAAGAATTGAAAGCAGGATCTGAGATACATGCACACCCGTGTTCATCACAGCATTCTTCACCACAGTCAGAGGTGTAAGCAACCCAATTGTCCACTGACAACGAATAAAGAAAACATGACACACACACACACAAAGTATTATTCAGCCTTTAGAAAGAGGGAAATGAAATCCTGAAACATGGTATAACATGCATGAAGCTAGAGGACTTTACGTTAAGTTACACAAGCCAGTCACAAAGGAAAAATACTGTACGATTCCATTTGTATGAGGTAGCTAAAGTAGTCAGACTCATGACAACAAGAAGTGAACTGCTTGCTGCTAATGGCTGGGGGAGAGGAAGAATTGGAGTTGCAGTTCAGTAGGTACAGAGTTTCAGTTTTGCAAGATGAAAAGGTTCTAGAAATCTGTTGTATACTAATGTAAATACAGTTAACACTACACATACACGTACTGACTGAACACTTAAAATTATTAAGATAAATTTTGGTTTTATACTATAATTTTAAAAGTATATTTAAATTCCTTTTCAAATAAAAAAAAATTGCTAATTTTTAAAGCGTGATAACGGTATGGTGGCACACATTTTTAAATAATCCATATCTTCCATAGATACATACGAAAACATTTATGAATGAAATCATGCACTTTAAGTGTTGGCTTCAAAATAATCAAGTGGGGGGTGCCCCCGGTAGGGGAATAATAGCAAGATGGTTAAATGAAACAAAATTGGTGACTACTGCAGCTAGGTGAGAGTTTATTAAGCTATTCTTCTCTACTTTCATGTATGTTTGAAATTTTTCACAATATAAAGTTAAAATAATAATACACACCTGTTGGCCAATGGGTTCTATTAATTCAATAAGATAATTATGGAAGGTAGTATAAAACATTTATATAGGAAGTAGCTGCAAATAATCATGATTTAAGGTGCAATTAGAGTTAAAATAACTTGTACCTGGACAAGTGATGAGTGGGATAAAAAATGAATGTTATGGATCCCTCATGGTTATTACATCAAGAGCGAAGCTGAGGGCGGATGTGGGGAGTAGTAGAGTTAACTGTCCCCACAAAGCATCCTTTATGGCACATTCAGAGAACACAGCACAGGCGCAGGAGAATCACCATTTTGGACCAGTGTCTGTACATTTACAAGCACTGCATGCCAATGCATAGAAATGTCTTTCGTGTCCTCGGCTGAATGTAAGCAAGTTAGTTGTTAATTTTGTCCTTCAACTCTAATATACACACATACACAGAACACTAACATGAATAAACATCAATTTCAGTGGTCATAACTTAGAAATGATTTCCAGGTAAGTTCAACAAAATTGGCAAATGTGAGATGATCTGATTTAAAACACGGTCTACGTATGAGCAGTTTCCAAGACAGAACAGCACACAGCCTATGTGAGCAGCAAACTTCACCTGAGGGCAGGTGCAGTGCAGACACCAAAAGCCTGCTCGACTGATGCCCAGGGGAGACGTGGCACAAATAGTTAAGACGCGAACAAAGCAGTAAACTAACGGGTTTCAAATGTGAACTCCACACAAAACACCAGGAGCAGATATTCCAAAAAGCCGAAGATGATTTACCATCTTTGGTAAATTCTATTGTAAGAGCTGCTTCTTACAATAGAAACTCGGTAGTAGATTTAATGAGTTAATGAGTCACCCAAGCACCCTAAAGAACCCAGCAAGTAATTAATAAATTAATTAAGAACCATGTAATACTTCACGCTGGGTAAAGACAGGAAAAGGCTCCTACATTCCCCACCATTCCCCATTACTGCTGAAGGAGGGGGGAGGGGAGGGAGTGGAGGGAGAGCAGTAGTGGGAGAGGAGGAAAGAGGGGACCGGAGGGCACTGGAGGGGAGGAAGGTAGTGGGAGAGGGGTCATTCCCACCGCCCCCCATAAGAATTCAAAAGGTAGTTTAGACAAAGGAAATCCTCTCCTGATCAACATACTGACAAATCCGCCTTCAAAGTAAATTCTCTCCTAGGAGTATTTCCACAGATAATTTATCTCACACCCTTGTATCCAGGTTCTTGTTAGTTCTTAGTTTTTGTTTTATACTGATACATCTACTATTTTCCATAAAATCCTACAAACCTTAATCAGTTTCTATAGCTCCCTGATTTAATTTTTAAAGCAAAAATCTGATTAAGTAAAAATAATTAAAATTTTTGATGATACACTATTTTGAAATGGATGTTGTTTAAGTAATTAATTCTAAATAACAAAAAGTAAGATTATTTCTCCTATTTACAGAGCTCCAAAAGACACAGCAATACAATTTAGGTAAGGAATTACTGTTTGTAAGGGAGAATCATTCTAATCTAAAGTGAAGAGTGATAAGATCACTTAGCCTACAGCTGGAGTAAACTTAATTTATTCCAATTCCATCGTTGAATTCTATGAGTACTTGCCAAAAGTCATCCAAGACACAGGCAAGACAGAAAGCAAATTCTAACTCCTACAGAGTCCAATGGTCTTTCTGCTTTATAACACAGTGGACAGATTTTCATTCCACAGAGAAAGGCTTCTAAATGGTGAAACAGATAAAAATGTTTCCCCCCAAAATTATTCATTAGCCAGAAATAGGCAGAATTTCAGCCACTTAAATCCCCACTAAGTATAAATAGTAGGATAAATACAATATGCAAAATTAGACTATTATAGTAAGATGACAGACAAAAGCACAAGCTCTTACTGCCGCTAAAAACAGTAAGTTCATCATGAAAATTCTATTCATATGTAGTCTGCTTATTAAAATACAGGAGTATCACTACATAATAATACTCTTCATCGGGATAACCATAACCAAGAGGTTTTAAAACCTATCGATATATAGATATGGAAATGTTCGAAGTAAAGACTTGCCTTTTCATTTTTTAATACTAAATAATAAAAAAATATTTTAGGTACCTCAAATCGTGTATTTTTAAAAAGTATTTCTTCAGTTTGGGAACACATGTATATTTCATGAAAAACTTTCAAAATCCTTAAAGTAAGTGAACGCTACAAGGAGCAATGAAAACACTCTACAACATTCCGAGGGGAGAGGATTCTTACCATTGGCAGTGCATTGATGTGGGACGTACAACTGAATGTCCACGGCCGCCAATCACAAGTTGCTGTTGCTGACGCTGAGAAAAAGGAAAGTAAAATATTCAGTGTGCCCTAAGACAAATCCAGTTTAAAAGATTCCTCATGCCAAACTCTACACGTATGAAACACTCTTCATTTATGCCTGTACGGTCTCCACCAGCGACTGTCTTCTCCCTCCTAAGCAACTGTTACAAACAACAGCAGCAACTTCTGAGTGTGTACCACGCGGCAGGCACGGAATCCTTACAACATCCCTAGAAGAGGGACACAGTGAACGAAATGAGACTCGAGA